>CABHPQ010187490.1:0-27146 GCA_902168405.1 Peromyscus aztecus
TCTCTCTCTCTCTCTCTCTCTCTCTCTCTCTCTCTCTCTCTCTCTCTGCATCCTGCCTGCCATTAGGCCATCTTGAGTATTAAACACCCTCCCCACCATGCTGGTCTACCTTGCTATTAGCCCACAGCAATGGTGCCAACCAACCGTGGACTGAAACATCTGAAACTGTGAGCCAAAATCAATCTTCCCTCTCTTAATTTGTTTTTCTTAGATTTTCTGCTACCGTGGCAGGAATCTAGTACAAATAGTGCTCTTCATTAGCCATGAAATGACACTTTTGTCTTGAAGGGATTTGGGCAGGCATATGGACCATGACTGCCCTTTATGTAATCTTCACTGTCCATCATTTTGTTCATATAATTTACCTCTCTCGTTTAATTACTCTACACTTGCAGATTTCATGATTGGCAATATGTTCACTCTGTGAAATGCTGACCATATTGTACTAATTCACTGAGGAACAACTCACTGGTCTTGCTAGCAGCTTTTAACAGTTATCAAGAGTAGCAAGAGAATTGTAGTCATTTCACTGTTTGTAGAATGATTTTGTTCATGGTCAACCAGGTCTGTTTTTTATTCAAACTATTTAACATTTTCTTTCTCTGTTCAAAACCTTTTTAACATTCTAAGACTAGTATCATGTATTTCTTTTACTATTGATAACTGGGTTATTTTAAAGTTAGGGACATGAAACTAAGGAAAGCTCTATTCAGTAGTTACTTCTCATCACTGTCACTGAGTTAGAGGAGGAAACACGTCATGAGCTTGTTTAAATGGGCCTCTCTCTGGAAAAATAAAGCAGCTTGGGGATAAATGGTTACAGTCTATCATCAAGAAAACACAAGGCAGAAACATTGATGACTGACTTGCTTCCCCTTACCTAGCTATCTTTTTTATAAACACAAACCTTCCTATTCAGGGGTGGCAGTGCCATCAATTAGCAATCAAAAAATGCCCCATGAATATTCCACAGCCAATCTGATGTATGCAGTACCTCTGTTGAGGTTCTGTCTTCCCAGGTGACTCTGGGTTGATTGAGTTGACAGTTGACACTAGCTATGGGAAGTAGAAATAATACTTTTTTGGTTTTGCTTATGGTTTCAAAGGATTTCGTCATGAACACTTGACTTCATGTTTCTGGATCCTTATGAGGTAAAGCAGAATACCATGGTGACTTGAGCATGGGGTAGAGGTTGGTCACCTCATTATGGACAGGGGAGTAGAGACAGGGAAAGAGAAAGGGTCTAGGGACTATGAATCCATGGTTCTTTTCCCCATCTTGTTTTACTGTTAATAAGGCTGGCCTGGTGTTGGTTCAGTACAGGTAAGCATAGTTGTGAGTTAATAATCATGACATTTCTATCAATTCCAGAGAATAGAGTTCTGTAGTCCTTCACCTATCTTCATTCTCCTACATACTTCCCTCACCCTCTTCTGCCATGTTACCTGAGCCTTAAATAGAGTGGTATAGAGATGTCTTGTTAAGGCTGGGCACACAGCCCTCACTTATTTTCTGCCTTTTGGGCAGCTGTGAGTCTCTGTATGCATGGGCATTTTGTTGTAGGGAAAAGCATCTCAGATTACATATAATTTTTTTAAAACTCATCTTTAAAATTCCTCTCACTAAATCAATAATAGTATGTTGAAATATTCAGGATTTATTTAGAGTTAAAAAGACCAGAGTTGAAATTTTAATTTCACACATCTGCTTTAGAAGATGAGCTAGAAATTTAATGTAATTCTTTTTCTTTGTTCTTATTTATAAGGAAATTGTAGTTTCTGCAAACTTATCATGTAAATATTTTAATAAACACTAAATAAGGTAAGAACTTGCTCTGAGTTATTCATTATCATCCATTTTAATATTTTTATTGGAAATTATCTCAAAACAACAAGAATTTTGCTCTGTTATGATAAGAGATTTTAAGTTTGTTTTTAATGTATAGGATATGTTAATTTGCTTATTTTAATATAATTCAAAGGAAAGATGTCCATACACATATACATTTTAGCCGTGAGACATTTGACTAATTTTCAATATTAATTCCAAAAGCAATTATTAAAAAAATTTATTATAAGACTTCTGTTAATGGAGACCTAAGAGACGCTTCCTATATAAAAGGAACATTTTTGCTGATAGATAACACATATTCTGGAAAATGGGTAAGAGAGCCTAGAGCTTGTAAACTTGTAGAAAGAAGTGATGACAAAAATAGCCTTCTACAAGAAATAATGATACCTTGGTTTATTTTTTTTGTCAATTGTTGCGTGGAACCTGGTCAACTCATCAAAATTAACTGTGACAAAATAATGTTAATATCTCTCTGGTAGAATGCCCCACTTTACATATAAAGACATTAAAAAATTGATCTTTCAACATTTCACATATTCTTTTGTAGAAAGTGTATATTCATTTTATAAATGACAGGTTGAATGCATCTGGAACCCTCCAGTCTAAGTCTCATTCTATAGATAACCTGAGGGAGATCCCCAGACATTAAGTGAATTTTCCAGATTCATGCAGACTCTTACCGAGGAACCGAAAATGAAATCTCCCATTAGCTCCCTTCTGTTCAGTGTTTTGACTTCATAGCTGGGTGTCTCTCTTTTCCTCACCATTTGGGAAGATTTGCAATCAACAACTCCTTACTGCTCACTCTGGGAGAACTTCAATTGCACTATAATTTGCTAACAGCACCCCACCTACCCCATTCTTTAAATCACATTTCTGGAGTTTTTTGAACAGTATCTGAGGCTTCTATTTTGTTAATTTTATATCTTATTTTTGATTTACTTAAATGCATTTACTCTCTGTGACAAATATATTTATTTTATACATATAATTAGGGGGGTCTTGATTGCTCTAGAACTAGTTAAAACATTTCCCTGCACGTCTGAGATGCAGAGGGAATTTGGTTGCTATTTCCCTGGAAGAATTCATCACTTCTCCATTCTTTCTCCATAGAGGATGTTATTTGTTTTGTTTTGCTTCTACTGTAGGAATATATTCATCTGATGCTTCACACAGGCCGCTGGTTTTAGAGGAAGATTTTTCTCATAAATGTTTGGTTTTGAAAAATCTAAACCAGTTTTGTTTTAGCTTCAGGGGACCTTGTCTACAGTGTTCACTATCCTGCCATTACATGGTTCCTCTTAGCATTTATTTTTTAAAATACCAATATATGGTATTTTAAAGAACATCAGCATATAGATAAAGGACTTGAAAAAAGGAAAATATGAAAAGAAAGACATCAGGAAAGAGAATAATGGATCTCATCTTCATCTAAAGTTGGCCTTTAAAATTCTTTAATTTCTTTTTTGTGCTGTGGATATATTTTCTGTAATCTATGATTAAATTACTGAACCCACACAATCCTTAAAAATCTGGATTTATACTTCAATTTAAAAGTTGGGAGCCTACTGTGTACTGATTGTTGTTACCATCTGGTCTGCTCTATTACTCACTCTTTCAACACATTCCACTTCGTATCTCACTTATGAGCTGGGGTTCACAGACAGTGGCCATCTTGCCCCTAAATCTCTTGAAGATTATTAAACTTTCTGTGGTTTCATTGATAGGAGTGTGGGGAATGAACTATGAGACAGGGGATTGAGATGATTTCTGCAAAGAGAGAGGAGGGGAAAATGCATCAAAAAAGGAGATGAATGAAGATAATTAAAGTGCACAAAATCAATATCCACGGTGTTGTGGTTTGGTATGGATTTAGTGTCAAACTGATACAAATGCTCATAGTTCAAATAAAATAATTTTCTTTTCTTCTGTCTGCTTATATCTAGAGTATTCATGATAAAGAACTCATAAATGTTTGAGGAAATAGATGTACCTAACTTGATTTAAACACTGTACCTGGAATGTATGTACATAAACATAAAGTTAACCCATGATTTATTAAAGATTTATTTTAATTTTGTGTAATATGAGTGTTTTCTTGTTTGCATATATGTAAACCATGTGCTTGTCTAGTACCTGTGGAGGTCAGAACAGGGTACCATGTCCTTTCAAACTGGAGTTACAGATGGTTATGCACCAGTAAGTAGACTTTGTGGACTGAACTTGAGTATTCTAAAAGAGCAGTAAGCACTCTTAACCACTCAGCTATCACTCCAGCCCCATGTATCTAAATGTTTTCTATTTCATCAGCTGAAAGTAAATTGCACTTACATGAATAAACAAGTATGTTAAATCATTAAAAATATAAATTATAGGCCAGTGTTTATAGTTCAAATAAAGAGCCATGTAGCTAGAGTTTTCCTGCCTGGCCCACGGTCAGGATAAATCTCTTTCACCTGCCAGTCCCACAGCCGCTCAGACCCAACCAAGTAAACACAGAGACTTATATTGCTTACAAACTGTATGGCCGTGGCAGACTTCTTGCTAACTGTTGTTATATCTTATATTAATCCATTTCTATAAATCTACACCTTGCCACATGGCTCGTGGCTTACCGGCATCTTCACATGCGGCTTGTCCTGGCAGTGGCTGGCCGAGCCTCCCTCTGCCTTCCTGTTCTTTTTATTCTCTCTGTTAGTCCCGCCTACACTTCCTGCCTAGCCACAGGCCAATCAGTGTTTTATTAGCAACACATTTGCCATACAGAACATCCCACAGCAGAGCCAGGTGGGGTTGAGATACCCTCCCCTCCCCCTACCCATCAATGCATGAGGTAGGTGGGAGAGCTGGCCCTGAGACCTTAAGAGCAGGAAAGTTGCCCCTGCCTGTTACCAGTGGCAACACTTGGGAGAGCTGGCCCTGGCCAGGCAGCACTATAGAAGCAAACCCATTAGCAGAGGTGTGGGTGATCCAACCCCGAATTTGTGAGCGTGGATGAGTTGTCCCTACTACTCATCTGTTGTGTGGCAGCATGGGTAAGGGAGAGATGCTCCCCATCCACCCACCCTTGCCCATCAATGCCTGAAGTGAGTAGGAGAGCTGGCCCTGACCTCAGGTCATAAGGGCAGGAGAGCAGTCCCTGCCCCCTCATCATCTGCAGCACTCAGGACAGTGGCCCCTATGCCACACCTGAGCAACACAATAGAGCTGGCCCAGGAGGTCTAAGTGTGGGAGACCCAACCCTGAGAACATGAAAGCACAACTGGCCCCACAGCTTGCTCATGGGTGCAAGGTGTGAACTTGCCAATGCAGTTCAGGAGAGCTCACCCTGGTGGTGAGGAAAAGGAAGAGCTGGCAAACTGACTAACCCTGCAACTACCTAGGCCCAGAACCAGGGTAATGTGTGTTGGCCTACCCCAACACCACCACATCTGTGATCTGCAGGACCAGTCCTGCAGACCCAGAGCTGTAGGATTTACACAACACAGGGCAACAGCAGGCTAATCAAGTGGAGTTCCAGTGAGGGCCCAGCATCGATAGTGTAGTAGAAACCAGAGACCTCAAACCAGAGCAGTAACTCTTTGCAATGAACACTTGCAAGTAAAGGTATTTGAATAAAAGGGTTTACTGTGTGACCCATTGTGTCACACTACAGTTCCCATGGTGAGATTGATTTTTTCCTTCTTTTTCCCCCTCTTTTTCTTATTTTTTTCCTCCTAAGTTTTATTTTATTTTGGGGGAGAGGTTGCAAGGGCAGAGGGTGGATATGAAGGTATAGGGAAATGAATGGGATGAAGATGCATGATGTGAAAGACACAAAGAATAAGTAAAAAGTTAAAAATAGAAAAATGGAATAAAAGTGGTATAGTCTTATATAGATTATAAAGCTAAAAAGAAGTAGTCAAAAGACATTGCATTAAACCTACTGAAATAAATTACAATGTTTTATTATGTTATAAATAGAAGAAATATATCCAGAATATTTCAAAAAATTGTACAAATAAAAATTTTATTTTATATGGAATTATCTAAATCATTAACCTTAATAGATAATTCAAATTATTTGTACTAATCAGGATCAGTTCTATAAAAGATACATATAAACTAAATTACCAGTCACAAGCATTACATCAAATCTCTGTGTAAATTTTCTGCAAAATTAAGAAAAATTGAAAAAGAGAGACATGTTTAGAAAATGACTGTGCTAAATTAAGATGTAGCTTTCTGAAATGTTGATGAATTACATATGTAGTAAAAATCTCTTTTATTAAAATAACATATGATGGCTTAAATCATTTTCAAAACCAGTCTTGAAAATCAACAAGTTCCATGCTAGAGAAGAATTTTACTGAAGATGAGATCATGCCATTCACAAAGTCTGATGGTTTCCAAATCCCCTACCAGTTTTTTAGATTTATCAGTCATGATTCCATGAGGAGGAAACCACATCAGTGATTCGGAAAATTAATAAGACAGGATTACTAGGGGGTATAGAGAGATGGCTCAGTCACTGAGAGCACTTGTTGTTCTTCTGGAAGACATGAGTTTGTTTCCCAACACCTACATCAGGCAGCTTACAATGACCTGTAACTCCAGCTTGAGGGGGACACTGATGCTCTCTTCTGAACTCCATTGGACACATACACACACACATACTCCAGTTTGAAAGGATATGGTACCCTGTTCTGACCTCCACAGGTACTAGACAAGCACATACACACATGTGGCACACACACATGTGGCACACACACATAAATAAAAACTAATCTTTAAAAATTTCATTTAAAAGTGTGTTTTAATTAAAATAGATCTGCATCACTTTCCCCCTTCTAACTCCTCTTCTGGGCCCCCCACTCACTCTTGAAATAATGTCCTTATTTTCTTTGATTATTGCTCCACACACACACATATATATCCAGAAGTGTATAAATAATACTTTCTGAGTCTGTTTTTGCATGTATGATTTTTAGGCTGACCATTTTGTATTGGATAACTAATTAGGGGAAATGAATCTTTTTTAAAAAGAGAAAAACTAATGACATGGGTCAAAGGAACTGGCTACAAAGACTGAAATGGATGGTTACGAATTCAGGGCTTGAAGTTCCCTTGTCCTTATGTAGAGGGAGATCCTTCAAGAAAGGAATGTGTCACCAGAAGGCAGTCCTCCAGAAGACTGACAGAGACCTATTGGAAAAGACAAAATGACCCTGATGGTGAAGTTCATGGTGGGATGCAGAACAAGGTTGGTGTGTAGAAGATTCTTAGTAAATCCCAGGAGATCTTCAATAGGCCACCTCAATGCTGTCTATCTGGGAACTACTCTCTTAGCTCTCTGCTAGGTATCAGTGAGTTCTGAGATGGTTCTTCTTCAACTGCCGGGATGAAATTCTCTGAGAAATTAGTGACGAAGAGTGCCTCAATGAAGATAAAAGGCCATATTTGAAAAATGTTCTGAAAATATGCTCTCTCCAGAACAGAGTTTGATGTGAGATCAGTGCATAGTTATCAAATTCTCAGAAGTGATTTTTCCAAGCAGAAATGACCAGTTTAAAAGTTGGGGGCATGGTACCCTGGAATTTACTCCCAGGTATCTTCCCGGGGAAGCCTCTGCATTTTCTTCTGTATGTTTTCAATTTTTTAAAATAGAAATGAGGTACTAATTGGCTTTTGAATAATTAATGCAAATGGTGTCTAACTTACCTTTACTTGCAAACTTTCTTGTTTTGCTGTAAGCTATTAGAATTAGTCACATGTTACTCAGAGAACTAGAACACAATCTATAACAATGTTGAATATGTGTTCCATCCTATTCACTTATATCTAAACCATCTACATTTTATTTATGTTCAACTCTGCATAAAGAACTAATAAAATTGCTTGCCTCAGGAACCTCCTACTAAA
Source organism: Peromyscus aztecus (assembly GCA_902168405.1). NCBI lineage: Eukaryota > Metazoa > Chordata > Mammalia > Rodentia > Cricetidae > Peromyscus > Peromyscus aztecus. Next base: position 7,754 of record CABHPQ010187490.1, read on the forward strand.
GTGATTTTACATTCAGTAATCAGAAGAATGGATAAATTTATATAAACTCAAAACTATTACAAGTCACAAATTACTTGATCTTACTTGCTTTTATTATAAGTTCACTACTGAAAATGCATGTAACAATTTCAAAATATTAAAGAACATATGTAGCTAGAGTTTTCCTGGTCCTGTCTGGCCCATGGTCAGGACAAATCTTTCTCACCCACCAGTCCCGCAGCTGCTCAGACCCAACCAAGTAAACACTGTGGGATATTCTGTATGTTAAATGTGTTGCTCTGATTGGTTAATAAATAAAACACTGATTGGCCAGTAGCCAGGCAGGAAGTATAGGTGGGACAAGGAGAGAAGAGAATTCTGGGAAGTGGAAGGCTGAGGCAGAGAGACGCTGACAGCCCCCCACCGTGAAAAGTGAGATGTAAGGTACTGGTAAGCCACGAGCCACATGACAATTTATAGACTAATAGATATGGGTTAATTTAAGATATAAGAACAGCTAGCAAGAAGCCTGAGCCATTAGGCCAAACAGTTTAAGTAATATAAGTCTCTGTGTGTTTTCTTGGTTGAGTCTGAGCAGCTGCAGGACTGGCGGGTGAGAGAGATTTGTCCTGACCTTGGGCCAGACAGGACCAGGAAAATTCTAGCTACAAACATAGTTTTAATAGATTCAATATTTCTCTGTATTATGTCATGAAAATATTTTCAGGTTTCAAATGTGTTATGGTTTCCCAGGTTAACGCTCCCTATGAACCTTAAATTCATTTTGCTTCAGAACGTATTCAACACTATGTTAAAAAATACATCATATTTAAACTTGAGGGAAAAGACTCAGCAGAAAGCAATATGAAGATGAATTAAACCAGATATTTAATGTGACTTAGAAGATTGTCTCTTCCTCAAGCCTACTCCCAAGTTTCTCTGTGTTGATCTTTGTTGCATTATTCTTTTCTAGTAATTTATCAAATTCTTTTGGTTATGCCATTTAGATACTTTTCCCTTAAATATTATGAGTTTTGCCTTTTTATATGGAGAGAAAGAAGTCTAAATTTCTGAATGTGTAGTCTTCATAAAAATGATTTAATTGCATTTTCATTTATTGTGTGTGCATGCACAGGCAATTGTGTACAAGTGGAAGACAGAACACAGCTTGTGGGAGTCACTTTTCTCTTTCTACATGCAGGTCCCAGGGATAGAACTCAGGTCATAAGGCTTGGCAGCAGATTACTGTAGCTACTGAGCCATCTCACAGGCCTAAGGATATATAATTGAAATTTCACTTCCACAATTCAAGATTTTTCATTGTAAATCTGACAATATTTTGAAATAATATGAAAAAATACTTGGTGATAGTAGGGGAAGAGTCTATGTAAGATTAGTGGTAAAGAGTTGTAAGGAGGATGTATGATTAGAAAATATGGTTAAATGTAATAAACAATAGTGGGAGTTGTTTTTCTTTCTTACCTGACTATGTTGGTCAAATTGTCTACACTGTACACAGTAGTAATAAAAACAGTAGCCATTCCTACCTTCTCCACTTCCATATTTCACCATCAAACACGACTATGTCACTTCATGAATGTTCCTTGAGTTAGACACAGCAAGGAATATACACAAAACAAGTATTTTCAGGACAACATACCCATTCATTAAAATGTTGATGAGATTAGGGAAGTCAAATATTTAAGAAAGAAATGAAAACAGGCTAGCATGTAAAACATATTTGTGCACATAATATTTTCTAGAATATGTGGAAATGTAAGCTTTGTACTGACATAGTCAGTTATTGAAAGGGAAATGTTACCCTCCCAATGAAGGCAGTTGATAGAATGATTTTTCACGAGCATTGTAATGCTTTGATTTTCGTTTTCTTTTAGCCCTGTAGACAAATGACAGGAGCCATAAAAACTGCCTATTATGAATAGACTGAAAAGCTTTTTCATTATGTAGCTGTTGCCTTATCAGCCATGGTATCTCTGCAGCTACAAGCTTTCCTAATTTAACCAATCCTTCTGTAACCTCTTATGCTATTATGCAAAAATTAATCTGTTCTCCACGGAAAGGTAACAATAAAGAAAGGTGCTGCTGCCCATTTAGTTGTGTTTGGAAAATGCTCCTTTTAGTCGATAGCAAGGTTCCATACTATTTTACTATCGGACAAAATACATTTGTCTTCTGTCTAGCAATTGCAAGGAATTGCGCAGGCACTCCATATTCCCATGCTTCAATAGCCCACGGAATCTTTTAGCTGCTTTACAGGTCATATAGGAACTTCCTTCACAAATATTCTGGAATTTCTATTCAGTTTGTACAAGACCTCTGAGGCTGAAATTATGTCTTCTCAACCTTTTAAAAAGTTATTTTTAAATGCTAAGAATGTTGAAACCTATGATACTATTGGTCTAATAGAGGAGCAGGATGTGTTAACAACTGCTTAATATTATTAGAGACCATAATCTACACATAATATTTTGTAACATATGTGGGTTTTTTGTTCTTGTTGTTTGTGAGTCCATGCCCACACTGGGGTACTGGAGTACTGAGCCCAGTAAAGTAGACTGCCCACATTGGGGGTACTGAACCTAATAAAGTAGACTGCTCACACTGGGGGTACTGAGCCTAATATTGTAGACTGTCCACACTGGGGTACTGGGAGTACTGAGCCTAATAAAGTAGACTGTCCACACTGGGGTACTGGAGTACTAAGCCTAATATTGTAGACTGCCCACACTGGGGTACTGGAGTACTAAGCCTAATATTGTAGACTGCCCACACTGGGGTACTGGAGTACTGAGCCTAATACAGTAGACTGAGACTTAGCTGCAACAATTACCCTTCTGGCTATTGTACTTCTGTTCAGTGAGAACAAATTTTTTTTCCCCTTAGGGTAAGGAAGGATAGTTAAAGGCCATGATTCTATCAGCCAGTGTTGAAAGTATTTTTAAACTACTTTCTAGGCAGCTAGTTTGGACATGGAATACATACATCCCACACATACAATCATAACAGTTCATTATAAACTATTTTACACTTCTGTAGAACAATAGCATGTATAACTTATTGAAACCCATGGGAAAGTCTGAAGAGTAATATGAGGAAGACATGGAAGATAGATTCCATTTTAAAGATTAAAAAATATCAGTGATCAGAAAAAGATAAATGGTCTGAATCAACCCAGAGTTGGCTATTAGTCAAACAATCTTCAGAATCCTTGTTCATGGCTATTTTTCATTTCTCTCTTCTGCTGTTTGTGAGAGAATATGATCAGGCACCCTCATCTATTTTTCTCTTTTCTACTTTCCTGGGTTTTTTTCTATTGTTTTTCAGTTATTTACCTTTGAGGGCAACATTTATAATAGTAAGAGACCCTATGTGGATCTACCTAAGCAGTGTTCGCACCAACCAGAAAGAAAATTATTAGCTCAACCTGTGAAACACTCAGCAGTGGTGTGATTTGTATATCAAGTGGTCAGTGACTAAGATGCCTAGAGGAAACACCAGAAATCTGAAAATCCACACAAGTGCAATTTCTGCTGTTATCATGATAATACTACTATGATTTTACAGGCACCTTTTTTTTCAAATAGGCTTTAGAAATCTATCTTTAATAGCTGTACACTTAGCTATAATTTTAGCGAGCAACCAAATGGCATTTAGAATGACAAGATAAAATATGGCTGAATGCTTTTGTCCTCAACACTGAACTCAGAAACAGATGAGAATATTTCAGGCAAAGTGGGGTCATTTGCATGACTTCTTTGCTACGTATTGTCTTATTTTTAATCACTAATGAATATTTATTTGCAGCATAAATTGATTATGAATGGCAGCATCATTAAGGATACATTAAGTTCATGCTTTGGGGAAATAGAAAATCCAGATTGACTGAAATGTTTCTATATGAGATAAATTCCCATTACAACTACTACATCATTCACAACAAAGGGAAGTGAAAATCTGACAGAAATTAGTAAGTCCCCAGATACTTACCAATATCTAACTCCAAGATGTCCATTGCATAGTAAGCAACTGGAGTTATCTTTACACACACACACACACACACACACACACACACACACACACACACATATACAAAAAACCCCCCAAAAAACAAAGAACAGAAAACAAAACAAAACAAAAAACCCTTTAAAGGGTTTACCTCATCTAACATGCCCTGATCACAGTCCAAGATGACAGGAAGTCAGTGTAGGAACTCAAGGTAAGGACCTGGAGGGCAGGAACTGGAGTAGAGATCATGAAGGGGTGCTGTCTATTGTCTTGCTCCATATGGTTTGCTCAGCCTCTTCTATAACTCCAGAACACCTGCCTGGTGTTGTCACTATCTTCTGTGGGATTGATTCAGTTCACATCAATCACGAATCAAGAAAATGCCTAACAGTTTACAGGGCTAGAATTCTAAGAAAATGGCTTCTTGAGTATATAATACTGTTGTCTCACACAGGGTTAGCCTTTCTGAAATATCTTTCAGAATTTGTAGAGAGAAGAGCATGTTCTTTGGACACGGGTGCAAATCTAGGCAGTCAACTTCAGTAGCCTTATTCATGTAACATTTTGATGTTGATCCTATGACCTCATGTATCAAGTAAAATCATATGTATCCTAAGGGTCACTTCAGTAAAGCATCTACACATTTAATTGTTTTATGGAAAATGTCAAGAAAAATAATAGTAAGATACTCAGCATGGGTCTAACTAATAATTATAAAATGAGTATAAAAATGTACAATAACAGATCATGCATCTTAAGTAAAGAAGCTAATTTTATGAGGAGGTTAGTGTTAATTCTTTATTGAATAAATTTGCCAATAGATATTTTGGACACAAAATATCTAGACTTCTATTTTTAGAATAAACCTGTTGTCTGTCCCTCAGATCATTATTTCTAATTTCAAAATGTAAGCTTTCACCCAAAATGAGTAACTCAATTAATATTACAACGTAATGGTTAAGTTTTAATAGTATTATACATCTTAACCAATCAAATAACTTAAAGTATCTTAATAAATCATGATTTAAAAGTATCTAGTACCTTAGAGATGTATTTTTTCCTTTTAATTGTCTCTTTCTTTCTTTCTTTCTTTCTTTCTTTCTTTCTTTCTTTCTTTCTTTCTTTCTTTCTTTCTTTCTTTCTTTCTATCTTCCTTCCTTTCTTTCTTTCTTTTTTTTTTTGAGACAGGGTTTCTCTGTGTAGTTTTGGTGCCTGTCCTAGATATCGCTCTGTAGACCAGGCTGGCCTGTAACTCACAGAGCTCCACCTGGCTCTGCCTCCCGAGTGCTGGTATTAAAGGCTTGCGCCACCACTGCCTGGCTAATTTTCAAAACCTATAATAGACATTGAATTCCTTGAGGATATGAACTCTAAACTTTTCTGGATCTAAAATTTTGGTGTTGGTATTCACAGGAAAGATAAAAAAAGAGAAAGTTATGGTTATTTATTTATTGTAAGATCTTAGAAAAGCAGTTAGGCTCAGCAGCTTCTCTTAAAGCAGCTGCCTTGGAAATGTATTCTGGAGTCAACTGTGGAACATGTGAAGGATGGTTGACTTTTCCAGGTGCCACAGAGAGAAGTGAAGATGGATTCACACCGAGTTGGACAAAGTTAATCTTAGGCTCTGTAGATGAGCATTGATGGAACAAGCTAACATTTCCCCTAGGGTGAATGTATTCCTTCACAAAGGGTGGTCAATTGGTGATAGCAAAAGTATTTTTTCCCCCAGAAGTGTTTCACAATCTCAAAAGTACATTTGAATCACACTGTAGAATCCCATTTGAATCCTAAGGTAGAACTTCAACCTCAAAAATTCTGATTTGTTAAATTAAGCTTAATTCTTTTTTTGAGTAATTCAGATATTTCAAATGTTTTGGAATAATTACTTTTATAGATGCTGATTTGTGGTTACATACAAATGCGAAAATCCATACAGAGAGGGGTGGATCAGTTGCATTTGCATGACTATCACACAGGAAATGACATTGCCAGAGGGGAATTAGAAATAGCATGCAGGGCTGGCATTTCTAACATTTAGATGCACATCAGAGTGGCAGAGTCCGATATTATCTCCTTAAAGATGGTTTTTATGTTTAGCACTAAATGCGGGATCAAATTTTTTAGTGTCAGAGGAGGATGGAATCAGAGGAAGTTGGATAGTTTGTAGCAGGAGAATACACTTTCTGTCTATATATGAAGAATGTTGAATATATCTCATAAATTACAGCATGAAGTTGTTTCAGTTCAGAGGCAACGTGGCAATAACTAAATCCTTGATATGATTTTAAGTGATATAATTTTTTCTTATGTTCTCCAAAGCAGAACTTGTCCCTTAAAATGTTACTTAACTAGCATTGAGAAAACTGTCCCCAAAAATTGCTGTCTGTAACCATACTACTGTCCCCAACTATTAGTACTTACCCTATAACGGAATTAAATCACTTTATCCATTGCCATGTGATCCACCCACGTGTCTTTTGGGAACTGCATCCTTATTTCATTGATTTAGGGCTTTGTGACATAGTAATTTGGCCAATAAGATGCAGGTGCAATATATTTTGTCTGCTCATCTTGGCTGAGTCTTTAGTGATTGCATAGCTTGTGCTGAGTTATTTTACCATTCCCTTTAGTCTTGACAGAGCCAAGTAGCTCCTAAATATAGAAGATACAGATGAAACCCGCAGTCATTCAGTCTGCAGAAGCAGGTAACAACACGGCTGTCAGGCCTCAGTCAGAGCTCAAATGAAGGATGACTGCAAGGCCCAGCACCCGCTTTGCTGTTCTAAAGATTCCTAGGCTTAGGTCATCACAGAGTCATCACAGCAAAAGAAGAACTGGTGATACTATGTGTGTGTGTAATATCAGCAATAGCTCAAAATCTGGCCCTATTCTATTTTGACCAATGTCAACTCTTAGCACACTGGCCCTATTCTACCATGAAAGGATGATGAAGGAACCAGAGCTACTCTGAAAACACAGGACAGAAACAAAGAACTTTAAAATGATCCCCAAACCTCAGAAGAGAGAGAGAACCAGCTCCAGTAAAGAGCCTACACAAAGAAGGGAAGGTCTGGAGGCAGCTTCCCTGCTTCCCTGGGAGGCACAACCTTTGAGTCAACAGGGTTTGATGCTGGAGTTGGGGGCTGGTGTAGAGCAATGAGTCAGGGAATGGAGGTTAGGAGGGGTAGATCTGTGGGATCCATGGGAGATAAGGCAGGTGTTCCATTGCAGAGCTAGAGATGAGACTGGGGGATTGGATTTGGAGGACCAGAAGGAGAGATGAAGATCTGTAGATAGTCTACCTGCTTCCCTGACAGGAGTGGCCTTTGGGTTAGCATGGAGTGCCTGCTGCTGAATGATATTCATATTTCCCTCAGAGTTACAACTCCCAACACCTTTGTCAAGCACTCTATTATGATCAATTGCTTCATTTCAGCTGGCTTTACACAAACTTGCAGCTTTCACTGAGGTTTTAAATCACATTTTCTAGTGACAAAGTGTTGAATATCCTTTTATTTTCTAATTTGTGACCCATATGCATTTTCTTCGTGAAGTTTCTTTTCTTAGTCGTTAAGTGTTTGATCTATTTTTATTGGGTTACTTGTTTTACGGTTAAAGTTAGAGAGTTGTGCATAAACGTTCCCCAAATAACACATGCAGCAGACAAATACTCTACATTTACTTTAAAATAACCCATGGCTCTTGTTTTCATTTTAAAACAGTTTCATATGAAGACAAGAAATCTTAGAATGTGGTAGGAAGTCTAATCTGTCTGGTTTTCTTTTATATGATTTATTTTGTATTTTCTGCTATAACTACAGATCTTCGCATAATCTATTGGCATAGAAATTATTCTCATCTCTTCTCTCATAGAATTTTTATGATATATATATATTTGTGTGTGTGTATGTGTGTGTGTGTGTGTGTGTGTGTGTAAAATTCCCATGAAGTTAAGTTTTATATGGGTTTACAAAAGGCTACACGAGACCAGGCAGGGCTGTAGCTCAATTAGGGAACTGGTGCCAGTGAGCTGCGAGAGAGGGAGCAAAGGGGCACTACCCCAGTGGTTATTAGCTGAATGGGTAAGTACTGGGTCCCTAGGAGGAGTAGGAACTTTAAAAGAGACAGGGAAGCATGGAAAGTGTGCCATAGTAGCTACAGAGACTAAGGCAGAGGCCCTGGATGTTGGGTACAGGATTATGAGGAAATTCCACAGAGTCTGTGGATTTATTCTGGGTTAACTCAAAACAAGCATAAAGGAGTTGATTATGGGATCCAGGAAGGGTGGGGCATGGCCCAATGAGGTTCTCTGGAGAACTCTGCCTTGATGCACAGCATCAGCATCCAAGACTACAAGATAACCAAGAGAGAGTGAGCATATACTCATCCCAAGTCTTAAGGGGTCCTCTTCTCGGCCATGCTGGCCAGGGTGGGAGGGACTTAAAAATGTTCAATAAGCCGGGCGGTGGTGGCGCACGCCTTTAATCCCAGCACTCAGGAGGCAGAGCCAGGCGGATCTCTGTGAGTTTGAGGCCAGCCTGGGCTACCAAGTGAGTTCCAGGAAAGGCGCAAAGCTACACAGAGAAACCCTGTCTCGAAAAACCAAAAAAAAAAAAAAATGTTCAATAAAATTCTCACAACAGAATATAGGAATTAAAAAGATTATCCACTATGATCAAGTTGGCTTTATCCTAGAAATAAATGCCTAGGAAATATGTCAAAAAATTTCCTCATCCTTATGAATTAGTAAAATGCAAATCAAAGCAACATTGTGATTTCATCTTACCCCAGTCATAATGGCAAAGCTCAACATAATACTCCCCCTTCCCCCAAAAAATGCTAGAGGGGGTGTGGGGAAAAGAGAACCTTTATTCACTGTTGGTAAGATTGCCAGTGGGTATAGCTACTTTGGAAATCAATGTGGAGAAATCCCAAAAGGCCAAAAATAAAACTACCACATGACCCAGTTATACCACCCCTTGGCATAATACACAAATACTCAACATCCTATTTCACAGATACTTGCTCAGGTATATTCATTGCTTTTCTATTCACAGTGTCTAGGAAATAGAAACAACCTAAGTGCCCTACATCTGATGAATGGCTAATGAACATGTGACACATAAACACTATAAAATACTGAAAATGTTGAAACATATACACATAAAATACTATTCCACTGTGAAGAAAAAAAAGTCACAAACTTTGCAGGTAAATACATGGAATAGAACAAATCATGTTGAGTCAGGTAATTCAGAATCATGAAGACTAACGTTGCATGTACTCTCTGTCTCTCATTGAAAGCTCCTGGCTACAAATCTTCAGATATGAGTACCTATACCAGGGTAACTTCAGAAACCAGGAAAGTAAATGAGGATCATTGTTGGGGTATGAGGTGAGGGGAGAAATAGAGAAGGGAATAACATTGTACCTGTGATCTGATTGAAGAAATGAAAAAAAGGGTTGGGTAGAAGGAGATAAAGACAGAAAAGGAGGGAGAGGGGTAAAATAACAGTAAGGATGTCTGAAAAATCATAAAGAATTACACATGCTCTTAACTATCTCCTTAAAAAGTTATAATATGGAGTTTAAATGAAATTTTCTCATTTGGGCTGACAATGATCCCTTCAGAAGCTAATGACACCTAATGATACAAACCCAACAGCAGACACAATACCCCTCTTTTGAGTTGTTGTTTAGGGATGTCCAAGAGAGTCTCCAATATTATGGACTATTGCTATTGCTCTTGGCTGCCCTGTAGACAGGGAAGGCAAGTCCCTATTACTGAAGTCATCATGTACTTTAGACACAGGGCTCAGAGGACTCTGAGCTGGAAATGACTGATTGAAATGCCTCCTCTGTGGAGACTAGTTTTCCTGGTACCAGAAGGCTCGTACAGGCTTCTAAAATAGGGAAGCAACCAACAGTCTTGTTCCGCTATGGCACCCATGAACCACACCCCCCAGAATGACATAATATGCCTAAAGGTAAAGTAGAGGCACAAATACTTTGGTGGTGAGGAAGAGGTCTCTAGTTGGATTTAAGACTCACTCAACAAGATGGAAATCATGCCTGGTACTGAAAACCTAGCTAACTACCCAAAATAGTGAAGTCATTCATCTTGGAGGAGAACCTATAACCACAACTTTCCTAAACCAGAATAATCCCTAACAACATTCTAAATATTTGTCCTTATTCCCACAGCTAAATATAGTCTTCACTCCTCAAGAAAACTTCTCTTTACAAAATAGTCTATTACAAAAAAGCACAACCAATCAAAACTCAGAGTTGTCCAACCTAGTCCCAATGGATACACCTAGAAAACACTCCTGCACCTAAAGCTCAGAGAACACTGTGAAAGTGGGGATGGAAAGACTGTAAAAGCCAGAGCATGGGGGGTGGCATTTGCTTAAGACTGTGTCTCCTGGTAATATCAGAGGGTACGCTCACAGAGTCACACCAACATGGCTGCCTAAACATGAGATGATCAATGACAATAACAATAGACATGCTAATGTGGGCAGAGGAAAGGCCAGGAGGCCTGGAACCTATGCAAAGAACTAGAAGCAACTAAGGAATGCTTACATCTAGAGAAATCATCTCCTCCAGTGAGGAACACACCAAGTAGTTATCCAATACCCACTGGTGCCCTGAAAACATACATACAAGTAACATTAGGTAGACTGAGCATGTTTATTCAGAAATGTGTATGTACATACAGATACATATATATTCATGTAACAGCAATGAATGAAAAAACAGGCCACAAATTTGAAAGAGAACAAAGAGGTATTTAAGGCAGGGTTGGGAGGGAGGAATGTGAAGGGGGAAACAGTATACTTATAGTTTCAAAAATAAGACAAACAGAGTTCTACCCATTTTCCAGAAAGGAAATCTTGGGACATGGCCTTCCTAGATAAAAATTGCAAAAATAAATACACATGAAATTATGTATCTGAACCATTGACATAATCCTGCTCTTCTTATGAGAGACGTCATTAACATTTTCAGCTATATTCCTGATGTTGAAGAGTTCAGCACAAGTCATAAAGAAGCAGACTAATGAATACTGACTGATCTGTTCATTAGTCAATCAGATTTATGAAATGATATGTTAAAAAGTATAAAGCCTAAGTATACCAAATAATACCACATGGCCTTTGAATGTAGCACAGTTCACCATTTAAGTAGATTTCTGAGCACTTGTGTAGTGTCTTTACCTGTGGTCAATTTGATTGACTTAATATTTGAGGTGGCTGTGTTATGAAAGAGAAAGAATAGAAACTCTGTACCAAATTACAATTTTGCCTTTTTTTCTGATGTGGAATACAAGAAAAATAACAAGAAATATTCCTGATGGTTCTGTGTTTAATGAAGCATACACTAAACAATCTTCTTTCATTTACAAGTTGTTGTTTTTTTAATATATATTCTGGAGTTGCAGCTAAGAGGTTCAAAAAAGAGAAACAACCATTTAATAACAAGTCTGTGAAAGTCACCGCAGATGGTAATCATGAGTTCCCCAGGACTGCAAGGCAAGTAGAGCTACTTGGGAAGGAAATAACAACATGGGGCTTCAATCCCTTGGGAAAAATTATACCAGACAGCCTGATTGAGTGGAAACTACCCAATAAACTGTTCATGGACTTTACAATCAGTGAACTCTATAAAAGAGACTCAATTTCCTAAATTGCATGTCAAGGAATAAATTTACATGACATATCCACTTGAAGCGAGCACAAGGAAGTCTGCTGATACAGGAATGCTTTGGGGATACATGGGTATCGCTAAACTGCCTGACCTCCTAGTCATGGTGTGAATGGGTATTTCTGCCTGATCTCTCTGTCTCTCTCTGTCTCTGTCTCTCTCTGTCTCTGTCTCTCTCTGTCTCTGTCTCTGTCTCTGTCTCTCTCTCTCTCTCTCTCTCTCACACACACACACACACACACACATACTTCTCATTCATAGCTAAACCAATCTGCACAATAAAGAGCCACACAAAGAAAAATGACTTCCTTTCAACATTATTACTAGACTAACTAAACTAGGTCTACTATCCTTCTGAGTATAACTAGTGAATCGAGATATTAAAATCTAGACATTATTTTCCCAAATATCCATTTAATAGTAATAGAGATTAGAACAAGTTCATAAATATTCCCAGGTACAGTAGAGCAATTATAAAAATTGTCCCAGGGTTCCTATCTGTCTGTTTTTATGCCTTTTGTGATCTTCCTATCTCTCCATGTAAGTACCCTTTCAACATGAGTCTTTGATTTCTCACCCGAGGAATCTAATCAGTCCCTACACAGATGCTGGCCTTATACTTGTCTTGATCAAAGGCATTTGGCAGCAGCCACAGTGTGCCAGTTCTGAGCCCAGACTTCAAAGGAGTTCCAGCATTTTCTTCCTTTTCTTAGGACCTCATGACCATGACGGAACAAGCCCATGCTATTTGTAGTTGAGGATAGGATAGTACATGAAGGAGAAATTGTAGGTATTCAGGACTGTCCAGCACCAACCATCCCTCAGGCAGCCTTCCACCAATCTCTCACACACAAGCTATGCTACACTGTGTTCCCACTCCCTTGTGAGAAATGGTGTATAAAAATTTGTTTAAATCACTAAATGATTTCATTGTCACTAGAGATATCTTCCCTACCAGGAGGTGTGTTTCTTGGAGGTTCAGAGAAGAGAAAAGTTTGTGTATTGTCAATTCCTGAGAATAATTTGAGAGGAATAGAGGAGTGATTACTCCATAGAACCTTGGGATATAAGAGTTAATAAACTGAAAAACAAACATCAAAGGAATAATAAGGAAATAAGAAACACTTAAAAATAAAAATAAAACTGCCGTAGTGAAAAAATCAGTAAAATAAATAACTAATTCTAAGAAGACCAAAAATATTGAACAGGCAATTAATAAACTAAAGGCAAGACTGAAGAGTCAGATCCAAAGAAGAGGAGGAAGGATGAGGAGACTTCTCATATCAATCAAATGCTCACCATGCAAATGTGAGAAAGGCAGTTGGATTCTCAGAACCCATGTAAAAGCTGTGTGTGAGGATCATGTAGACATACTTGCTCATTAGACTTTCAAGAATTGACTGAGCTCCAGGTTCAATGAGAGACTGTGCCTTAATACATAAAAAGCAGACTAATTGAGTGAGAACTCTTCACATGGACCTTGGGCCTCCACAGCCATGCTCAAACTTGTGCACATGAAACCCCATGCACATGCCCATAACAAAATGAATATACACACAAATGAATATACACACAAATGAACTGCCCTTACTCTAGCTGCGTGATCATACATGCGCAGTTCAGGAGTTAAGCAAAAGGTCTTGTGTCTTATGTCATCAGTGTGCGCTGGCGACTACGTGCGCACAACGTGGTCACCCAATCAGTGCATGCGTGGTGTAGTTCCATAAGCCTGCCTGTAGTGTTCACCAGGAACCCTTAAAAAGCCAGATACAAAGTGTCCCAGCATAGGCCTAGGTTCCAAAAAGCCAGCTCATGCACTAAGGACAGGTTGGGAGGAGGGGACTGGACCTGCCTCAACTGAATCTACCAGGATAAGCTGAATCCCCAGGGGAGTCCTTGCTTTGGAGGAGGTGGGAATGGGGGTTAGATTGGGAGGAGTGAGGACAGGGGAATCCGTGGCTGATATGTAAAATTAAATTAATTATAAAAAAAGTCAGATGCAGACCCCACCCTCTCTCTCTGCTCTGCTCTGCTCCCCCCCCCACCATCTTTCTCTCTTTCCTACCCAGGCCGGGTCTTTTCTCCCCACCTTTTCTTCCTAATAAAGCTCTCTGCTACTAAGCAACCAGGTTCTGTTGTGACCTTAACCTTTCAGCAGGTAACCAGCGCCACCACCAACACTGCTTATCATTCATTTCACGCGCTTTCATAGAGAGACAGAGGAGGTATTTTTTCCTTTATTAAGAAAAATTTCTACTCACTATACATACCACCTGCAGATCCCACCTCCTCCCTCCTCCCCCCCCCCTCCCAACCCTCCCTCCCAAGCCACCTCACATCTCTACATCCCCCAAATCAAGGTCTCCCATGGGAAATTAGCAGGGACTGGCACCAGGGACGGTTTGCGATCCCCCTGTCTGGGTGCCCCCCAAACAGTTCGAGCCAAACAACCATCTTGTGTATCCAGAGGGCCTAGTCCAGTCCCATGGGGGCTCCACAGCCACTAGTCTACAGTTTATCGGCTTCCACCAGTGTGGCCAGTCATCTCTGCATGTCCTCCCATCATGATCTCGATGTCCCTCCCCTGCAAAATCCCTCCTCTCTCTCATCAATTGGATTCCCGGAGCTCAGCCTGGCGCCTGGCTGTGGATCTCTGCATCTGCCTCCATCCGTCACTGATCAAAGTCTCTATGATGGCGGTTAGGGTATCCACTAGACGAGTCACCAGAGTAGACCAGTCCAGGCACCCTCTAGACCACTGCCAGCACTCACAGGTAGGGTCATCCGTGGATTTCTGAGAGCCTCCCTGGCACCCTGCCTCTTCCTGTTCCCATGATGTCCTCATTTATCATGGTATCTCCCACCCTGCCTTCCCACTCTGTCCCTGTTCCAGCTCTACCTTCCCATTTTCCTATGTTCTACTCATGTAGATCTCACCCACTTCTCCTTCATTGGGCCATTCATGTGTCCCTCCTAGGGTCTTTCCCTGTTAGCTAGCCTCTCTGGAGCCGGGGGTTGCAGTATGGCCATCCTTTCCAGAGAGGGAATCTTATTTCAAAAATTCTTCAAGAGGCTTCTGGCTCAGCTCCTCTGCTGAGGAAGTAGGAAATTGGCCTTGTGCTGAGTCTTGGGCTCTGCTGTGGAGAGATCACTGGCCAACTCTGCAGCCTTGCCATGGATTAAGCAGCCATTAGCTATATTCCCATAACAAAGGAGAAAACCCTGATTTACAACCAGCCAAAAGGCACATCTGCCCATCAGAGAAGAGGCCCCAAACAAGATGATCAATAGGCCACTACAAGGTCATAACCAACATTAAGTCTTGGTGTGATGTAAAGGTATATAGCACCACAGGGTCATAACCAACATTAAGTCCTGGTGTGCCATAAAGGTATGTAGCACCACAGAGTTCTAAAATTACCAGTTTGAGTCATGTAGTGAACTGTCCATTGCAATAACAGAAAAAAGATTTGTGTGTGGAGCATGGATTATCCCTTTATATCAGAAGAGGAGGAAGAGTGTACTGTGTACAATGCAGGGGGAAACAGAGTAGGCAATAGCTACATCACAGACCAAACTTTAGGGCAGCAAGCTGAAGGACTCTCCATTATAAAAAAGGACTTGATGGGGCATGAGCAGACAATCAAGAATCTGGATAAAGAACTGAACTTTTGTGAAAACAACTTACTGTAGTTATGCTAGTTCAACCAAAATAGAAAAATTGGACAAATAATGTGGCCCTGCCTAACATGTATATGTTTTCCAGGTTTAAGACGTACCACCTGAGAGAAATGATAATGTAGTGACCTATGATGACATGCATATCAACTTCACTTTGGAAAAGTGGGCTTACTGGGTCCTTCAGAAAAGTCTCTACAAAGATGTAATCCTGGAGACCTACAGTAATCTCACTGCTATAGGCTACAAATGGGGAGACCACAATATTGAATAACATTGTCCAAGATTGAGAACACATGGAAGGCATGAAAGAAGTCATATGGGAGAGAAACCCTGTGAATGTGGTCAATGTGGAAAAGCCTTCACAATGGAGTTATCACCCCATTCATAAAATAACACATACTGGAGAGAAACTCAATGAATGGAAGCAATGTTGTAAAGCCTTTTCAAAACACTGGAGTCTCCAAACACATAAAAGTACTCATACTGGAGAGAAACCCTTGAGGAACCGGACTGGCCTGTGGGTGGCTTGTGCCTGCCTGAACCTAGTGATATCAGATGATCCTGGATGTCTTCCCTGAGTATGATTTCTTTTTATGAATTTGGAGATGACTCTGGAGTGAAAAGGCTTTCTCACATTCATAGAATTTCACTCCAGTATGAATTCTTTTATGTATTTTAAGATGATTGTAATCTGCAAAAGGTTTACCACATTGATTACATTTATAGGATTTTTCTCCAGTATGGGTTCTTTTATGAATTTGGAGATGATAAAGCCTTTCCATTGTGAAAAAGCTTTACCACAATGATTATGTTCATAGGGTCTCACTCTAATATGAGTTCTTTCATGGATTTTAAGATGATAAGCTCATAAATATGCCCAGGTATAGTAGAGCAATTGTTTAAGTTAGGGCCTTTACCATTGTCAACAAAACAAGTTTAGTTTTAGAGGTCTCCTTCAGAAAAACAGAATAAGGGGGAATATTATCAAGTTATTTTTAAGAAGCCTAGATTACATTTGTATACTAACCTGAAAAATATTTCCTAGCCAAATATCAAAGGAAGAAAGACTACTTGACTATGTAAAGAGTATTTAAAATTCTACATTTATAAATGAAATTAGAAATTGGATAAATGTCAGGAATGCATGTTTCATAGAAGAGGTTATTTAGATGATAGACACATGCATAAAACATGTTCAAATCACCAGTCTCTGGAGACATGGGAATTGTAATCACAATTGGATACTTGTATTTATCAAAATAGTGGGTAAGAAACAAGAAAAATGGCTTATAATTTTTGGCAAGCATAGAGAGAAATGAAATGACTTATAGAATGTAGATCCACGGATGAATGAAATGACAGTTGCCCAGAGGAAAATAAAAACAGAGTGCTCATTTCTTTAATATATTCATTGTAGGACATGTGAGTACATATTTATATCAGAGAAATCAAAATAATGTTCATAGCATGTGTATATATATTTATTATATAGATATTTTACCTTTTTATTCATTTGCTTATTTTTAGAATACTGAGTATTGATACTAAGACCTCATGTATGTTAGCAAACACTATATCCCAGCCAATCATTTTACTCATATACTAAAACCTTGAAGTAAATCAAGTAACTTTACCATGAGAACTGTTACAGACAGTTGGCATATCCAAATCATTAGATGCTATTCAGGAATCTTATAAAGTTGAGAACCTTTTATTGATGCATCCAACAAATTGGTGACTTTTCACATATTACTTGAGAAGAAATTTAAAAAGCATATGTAGATTCTGCTTTCATTTTTGAGACATTTTTGACATCAAAAAATTGTAGGAATGAAAACTGATTGTTATTAATGTCTGTGTGAATGAACACTGATTATTTTCCATGAATTAAAGGGGAAGGAAATGGATAAAAAAATATATTTAACAATGTGTGGCATTCTTACCACAATAAAAATCCTTGTAAGAAATGTTGAGATCCTGGTTGTGATGCTCTGTGGTTTTCCAAGATTGACCCTTTGGGAGAACCTAGGCCAAGAGTACATAAGATGGCTTTATATTATTAATTATAATTTCTTATATATTTATTATAATTTTGAAATAAAAAAATGAGTGATGTGGAAAAAATATGCAGGATATATGCAAAAAATACCCATATGACTCATGGAAAGACAGGCAACAAGAAAATACAATAAAAACTAAAATTCAACACAGTGTGTTGTGCTGCATAATGATCAGGCATGTAAAATTTAAATCATAGCAAGAAGAGAGAAAATAACAGGCTGAAAACAATGAATGACACATATTCTTGAAACTTACAAATATTGAAAGACTTTAATTGAAATTTCAAGATGCCCTATAGACCTTTAGCAGAGAAAATGAGCTGCCCAAGTCTGGGTTCATCAGAGTACAGCTGGGGATAATCAAAAGCAAAGAAACCAAGAGCATGAGAATAAGCATGTCTCCATGAAGAATCAACTATTAGCTTGTATGAGAAAATAATGGGGAAATTGTCTTCCAATATTTTAAGTTATTTCTTTTTACTTTATGTGCATTGTTTTGCCATGGGTGTCAGGGCCCCTGGAACTGGAGTTACAGACAGTTGTGAGCTCCCATGTGGTTGCTGGAAACTGTTCCTCTGAACTGAACCCTGTTCCTCTGGAAGAGCACTCAGTGCTCTTAACCACTGGACCATCTCTTCAGCCCCTAAAACATTTTTTAGGTTTTTTTTCTTTTGTTCTTTTCAAGACAAGATTTCTCTGTGTATCCTTGGGTGTCCTGGAACTCACTCAATAGACCAGGCTGGCCTCGAACTCACAGAGATCCACCTGCCTCTGCCTCCCGAGTGCTGGGATTAAAAGGCCTGCACTATCACCACCCAGCATCTTCCAAAATTTTAAGCAATGACACAATCATCATTGAACTATTGGACTTTAATTTCAAGAAGAAAGGAGGAGAGAGATGGCAAGATGGAGAGAGAAATGTGGGGAATGGAGAAATATCAAGGAATAAACAAATTATACAGATATTTTAGGTAGATGAACACGAGCACAGCTAAGGCAAATGCTCTTTCATCAGATGACACTAATCATGCACTGAAGAGGTTCTTTAGGCAAGAGGAAATTCCTCCAATTTGGCCCACAGGAATGCATGTGTTAAATTCAAATTAGTACATCTGAACTTTTGTTTTCATAGATGCTTATACATATTTTGTTGGGAAATAGTGTCAGAGTTAGAAAGATTGAGAAACATTTTGAAACTCCTAGGGAATTCATTAATGATAATAGAATAGCAACCTCAAGCCTGTAGAACATCAAGTATGGAAGCATTAATTATTCATCAGCTAGGAAAAAAGTGAGAGAAGAGAAAGCAGAGAGGTATCAAAATGAATGCAATCTCCAGAAACATTTGAGTTTTCTCAAATACATTGATCTAAGAGTGAGAGATAATGGGTCAAAAAGTCAAATAATAAACGAGAGATTATATGATGGTAAAGTTTTGGTTTTCTATCAGCAATCTCAGGAGGAGTAGATGCCAGGAAATAATTACACTGAGGGCTGAAATAAACAAAATAGAAACAAAGAGAACAGTACAAAGAATCAATGAAATAAAGAATTGGTTCTTTGAGAAAATCAACAAGATAGACAAATCCTTATCCAAACTAATCAAAAGGGAGAGAGAGAGCATCCAAATTAACAAAGTCAGAAATGAAAAAGGAGACATAATGACTGACAACGAAGAAATCCAGAGAATCATCAGGTCACACTTCATGAACCAGTACTCCACAGAATTGGAAAATCTAAAAGAAATGGACAGCTTTCTGGATAGGTACCACATACCCAAATTGAATCAAGACCAGATAAACAATTTAAATAGACCTATACCTCCTATGGAAATAGAAGCAGTCATTAAAAGTCGCCCAACCAATAAATAAATAAATAAATAAATAATAAATAAATAAATAAATAAATGAATAAATGAATGAATAAAATAAAATAAAGCC
>CABHPQ010187491.1:0-30083 GCA_902168405.1 Peromyscus aztecus
GCCATCTTGTAGCCCAGCCAGCAGCCTCTTTTTTTTTTTTTTTTTTTTTTTTTTTTTTCCTTTAAGCATAGTTCATTGTATCTGGTTTGGTAGATTGCTTTCATTATTTTCCTTCTTCTGTTATGATTCTTGGCTGTGCATATTTTAAAACATTGGTGATTCTAGCTTACAGACCAAGTCCACGTATACCAGGACGGAAACAGTAGTAAGCTGTGTCTGCTGTAGTCTCCTCTTAGCTCCCGGCTGCATCTTCTCAGGTGGTTGTTTCCCACTTAGCAGAAATGGGAACCACCTCCCAGCTTCTGCTCTTCCGTTTCCATGCTAATTGCTTAACCTCCGGGTTAAGGGCATTTTTACTTACAGCTTAGCACTAGTCTAGGAGAGAGGGAGGCCAGCTAGTCTGTTTTTTCCGAATGGTCCCTCTGCCATGCCTTGTATGATTTGGACGAGTCTCCAGAGAGCACAAGTGTAGAGGGCTTCATCTAAATGCATTTCACCCTTAATTCACTGATGTCCCTGGAGCTTCCATCCCTTGTATCTGAGTATCAAAGCCCATTTCCTCTTTTTTTTTTTTAAATATGTCTGAGTTTTGTTTCTGTGATATTTTATATTTTTCTATATAGTTTAAGTTTACTTTGTTATCTTTTACATTTATTCTGTCGCTTCATGGGATTGTAGGTGAAGGTTCACACACCATAGTTACTTGTTCTCTGGGATGGTTGGTTTTAATAGTGACTTGCCACAAATTAGACTCAGCTGAGAGGGAAACGTTACCTCAAGCATTGTCTGGATCACTTTAACTGATAAGGGAAGACCCACCTCAGTAGGTGAAGCTCCGTCTGGTAGCAGTCTGGATGAAAATAGGGCAATGCTGAAGGAAGATCTTTTACCTTTTGCGACTGCAGGGTTCTGCAAGATCTTTCACATATGAGACAGCTGTGCTTTTGCTATTTCAACTGTACAATGTTTCTGTTCCTCTTGAGAACCCTGGCTGATACAGTTTCTAACCAGTGTTTGTGGTAGTTAATTCCATCCTATTTTTGCTTATTATTTAAATCTATGTCTATTTTTCTTTATGGTTATGTGGGTGTCTGAATCAAAAGTGCCTCTACGGGCTCATGTGTTGAGCATCTGTTTCTCTGTGTATGGTACTGTTTTGGAAGGCAGTGTAAGCTTTAGGAGGCCAGCTTAGATGACAGTTGTGGTGGTATTGCGTTCCCCAAAATATTGTGTACTTTAATAAACTTATCTGGGGTCAGAGACAGAACAGCCACAATATTAAACATGAGGATAGGCAGTGGTAGCATACGCCTTTAATCCTAGCATTCCAGAGACAGAAATCCCTCTGGATCTCTGTGAATTCAAGGCCACATTGGAAACACACGCCTTTAATCCCAGTAAACCAGCCTTTAATCCCAGGGAATGGTGGCAGAGAGCAGAAAGGTATATAAGGAGTGAGGACCAGAAACTAGAGGCATTTGCCCTGGAGAGGCATTTGCCCTGGAGAAGCATTCAGGCTTCTAGCAGCAGTTCAGCTGAGACCCATTTTAGATGAAGACTCAGAGGCCTCCAGTCTGAGGAAACAAGACCAGCTGAGGATCCGGCGAGGTGAGGTTAGCTGTGGCTTATTCTGTCTCTCTGACCTTCCAGTGTTCACCCCAATACCCGGCTCAGGTTTGATTTTATTAATAAGACCTTCTAAGATTCATGCTACAGACAGTAGTCGGGCAGTAGGGGTGGGCCTATGATGATGATAGCTACGTTCTTGATTCCAGCATGCTTTCTGCTTCTTTATCTACCACTGTGTGAACAAGCCTCCATCATACACTTCTCTATCATCCAGCAAGTGGCTCTGCTCTGCTTTTCCCACCATGATGGAGGAAAGCCATGAACCAAAATAAATCTTTGGCCTTCAACTTGTTTTCTCAGGCACTTGGCTAAAGGTGATACAAAATTAACTAATGCAACACACACACACACACACACACACACACACACACACACACACGCATATACGTATGTACTTGATTGAACATACTTGCCTACATACTCATATATGATGTATAAATGTATGTATGTGTACCTGTTTGTATATGAATCTAAATATATATAACATTTGCACATTTATAAGAAGAAATATGTATAGGTCTTGGTATATATGATTTAACGTATTTATGTTGTAGAGAAATCCATATAATAGATTAACTCATTTTTGGACTAAGTTTTACAAATAAAGTAACTTTATATAAATTCGTTTTTATTTTACCTTCTCTGAGTGCTTTAGCATATGAACATCTGGGTGAGTATGATTAATCATCTCATCACTGAGCCTGATTTAAGTCAAGACACTAAAATTTTATTTAGAGTAGGGAACAGAGGAATGCTTTATACACCAGCTAGTTTGCATATACCCATTCTGCACTTCCTAGGTAATGCTACTCAAGTTCATGGTGTTGTAAATAAGCTCAGCTGGAATTTATTCATGACCTGTAATACATATCATAGGCTTAGGTTGTCCCTGGAACTCTTGGGTATTATTTTACAAATTGTGTGGGAGGGACTATCTGCTGTTAGGCCAGCTGCAGCTAATTTGTACGTGTTTATTATAATTATTCAAGCCAATCTCAGCAGGTCAGTGGACTCATTGCTCACCTAACCAGTTCTTTTTAGAACTATTCACACAGTTGTAGTGGTGATATCATGAAAAATGTCTTTTCAAATGCTGTAGTTCAAAGGAATGTTGTGTTTCATGTTAAAATAGACACTTTTATGTAGCTAGTGGAGTGCACCTCCGAGTCACAGAGGCAGGGTTTGAAGTGAATCTAATTTGTTGTTAAGGTAATTATCAGGGAGACAACATCCTGAATACTAGATTTGCAAGCAACTGTATTAAAATTTTGAATTCAAATGAATATGAACCCAGAGAATCTTTCTCATGTCTCTTTTAAAGTTTTCTATTGGTTTTTTGAAAATTTCATGCAATGTATTTTCATTATATTCACCCCCCTTCACTAGCTCCATTAGCTCCCCCCAGGTCTATAACCCCTTCCCTATATACCCAAATTTGCTTCCTTTTTCTCTCCGTCTCATTTTTAATTAGTTCTTTGAGGCTTTCATGCAATGTATTATGGAAATACTCACTCCTTCCTCCACTCCTCCCAAATTCATCTTCCACCGTTGTAGGTCACGCAATTGTGTCTCCACCCCCCCCTTTTTTTTTTAACCCATCAAGTCTATTTTGTGATGCCCATATATTCTTGGCCATGTGGTCTTCACCAGAGGATGGTCAACCTATAAGGGCCAGAACCTCAAAAACTGACTCCCCCTTTCTCAGCAGCTATCAGTTGCCAATAACTCTTTAGCTATGGTTGGAATGCCATGTCTCTCTCTCCTTTTCAGTTGGAATCTCATGTCTTGACCATTCCCAGGTCTCATGCATGCTGTCACAATAGTTGTAATTCATATGTGTGACTACCCTGTAATACTGTTTCTGTTATGATTCATCAAATTTCCCATACTATGATAAACCTTTAAATTGAGTTAGTAGCACATAATGTCAACACTAAAAATAAATCTCTATTTTCATGTTACCATCTAATGACAATATTTTTGGCTGAATTAAGAAAGCAGAATTGAAGGTAGTACTCTAATGTGGCAGATAAGATGATAATGGAAAGGCAGTGTATGATAGAATTGATTTTTGTTATATAGGAGCCAGTTTGAATAAAATATATCTGATAAGGGAATTATATAATATTTCACTTGCCAATTAAACAAATTAAAGAGTATTTATTAAAATAATTAGAATATTGAAGCATTTAAATTGCATGTGAATGTCATCATTAACATCTGTACCTGGTGAATGGGAAGCAGAGATGTGATGTCTTAAATTAGGGTGCTTAAAATGACCAATAGAATAAGCTCTCAATATTTTTATATGATTAATTTGGTACAGTGAAATAATTTGAAAGACATTTATGTAGAAGAGACTTTCTAGACACCACTGAGCTTATCTTCAGTTACAGGGCATCAGAATGAAGAAATATCTCACCCTGCCTGCCATATTGATTCTTCCCTTTCAGTGGAAAGTTGGCCAAAGTGATGTATCATTTAGAATCCAGAGTGACTAAAAGCCTTATTTATTCTCTATCTCAGTGTCCTTTCTCTTCTCCTTGCTGTTGAGATGCAGATGATTCCCAGGATCCTTCAGTCCTCATGTGACTGGACCAATGCACAGCAGATGATGGAGATGTTCAAGACCACCCAGGTCCTCAGATTATCTACTTTACCTGACAGAATTCAGGAGTCCTTTATGTACTTAGCATCAGTTCCTTTGAAACATCCCCAACTGATTCTTACTCAATTTCTGTTCTTGGATGGTAAATTCAGAGTATTTGTTCATACCGAAACGTATTTGATCTTGTTTACTGCTGTAACTGTCTTGAAATGTTTTTATCCATAAATTCCAAGTTAACACTCCTGGGCCTCTGCACATATCCATCTTGCTTCCTTTCAGACTGCTTTGCATGTGTCTCATTCTTCCTTGAATGTTAGAGTAACTGAGAGATCAGTCTTCAGCCTTCCTTATGGTTATTACCTCTGCGATGGGTGGTTTCTGTCTGGCTCGTCTCAGATGCCTCTCTTTGCAAACGCTACTCTATATGTCCGGCTCTGAATATCTCCTCTTGGTTCTAAATATATTTAAACACACCATCATCTATGTAGAAGTCTGCATTTCTCTTCTGACCTTTTTAAAAACCATTCTCTTTCTAGACTTTACTTCAGATTGTGGTGTTCAGTCATGTAGTTAATTAGTATGAAACTCAAGGAAATATCTTTTATTTCTGTCCTCATCTTCTGCTTCTGACTCATTTTGGTCTTATACAACTATGTCCTGTGATTTGTCATAGGTGCCTAAGATAAATTAATTTCTTATTTGGACTTATGAAAATTTCAGCTTGGCACTCTAAGTCTGCATTCTGTAAAACAATGGCTGGAGGGATCTTAAGCCCTGGGGGGAAATTCTTGACTGTCGCTTAGGTAAATTGATATAACACCACACTGTGGTCTGAATATGTTGCACTCATATACAAATATTATGATCAATCCACATGAATCTATTTAATTGGTAATAGGGATTTATTAAGATATAATTTGAGGGAAATACACTCATAAATACAGAATGGAGCAGATAGCTGAAGTCATCTTTTGATCTGACTTGGAGTGAATCTACCTCACAGGCAGGAGCAGGGAGAAGAGGCATGTGACCCTCTCCTTCTCCTTTTAAGAGGTCACATACTAGTTTGATTTGGTTGTCTTTGCAGGTTTCCCCATCATGATCTTGATGCCTATGCTCATAGCATCCCTCTCCTCTCTCTTTGACTAGAGTCTTGAAGCTCATATGGGAAAAAAAAAAGTCACACACAATGGCAGGAAACACCGCCTTCAGGCTCTATAGCTCAAGGTCATGGGCAAAGCAAATACCAATACATACAAATGCTACTCTTATCTCTAGTCAGAGAAGCTGGTCTTTAAAATAAATCAATTTTCCTTATCCCTGCGAATTTCATATATATGCTTTTTCCTACCTTCATGCCTTTAAAAAAATTATGGTCCCTTAAGTAGAGTTAGTTGCCCGTATACGCATGGGTGTAAAGACCTTCACTTGAGCATTAGATACCTAAAAGTAGCCACATCCTCAAAAAATAAAAATTCACTGTGCCCCCTCCCCCATCAATCATTTTTTTTTTTTTTTTTTTTTTTTTTGTCAATAGCTCTTCAGTAAGAGATGGAGCCTGGAGTTCATCTAATCAATCTCTATCAGATTCTTGGCTGGCTTGCGCTTGTGGGAGTCTTGTGAAGACAACCATGGCTTCTGTGAGTTCACGAATGTGGTAAGTATATCATGCCCAGAAGACAGAATTTCAAAACACTCCTCCCCATTCTCTGTCTCTGACTTTCTGTCTGTCTCCTCTTCACCAGTGGTCCCTGAGCCTTGGCATTAGGGGGTAAGCACTCAGTCTCAGATCTTCATCATGTGACTAGTCATGCATCTCTCCATTGATTGCTACTTATTGCATAAAGAAGTTTGCAGCCAGGCGTTGGTGGCGCACGCCTTTAATCCCAGCACTCGGGAGGCAGAGGCAGGCAGATCTCTGTGAGTTCGAGGCCAGCCTGGGCTACCAAGTGAGCTCCAGGAAAGGCGCAAAGCTACACAGAGAAACCCTGTCTCGAAAAACCAAAAACAAAACAAAACAAAAAAAACAAGAAGTTTGCTTCTCTTACCAAGACTGAAACAGCACAGGTCTAAGACTATGAAGATACATATATAGAAGTAAATTTGATGGCATGGATATTTATCAAAATAACAATAGCATCCACTGGCTTTGGTCCAGTGTTACCAGGTATAAAATTCTGTGGATTAGGCCTCAATGCAATTAGAAAGTGATTAGAGAGCCTATAACAGCTGTGCCACCACCGCACCAGCAAGCGCCGTTTGCCTACTCTTAATATGAACGTCAGGCCTTTTCATGGTGTCTCAAGGTTCTCCCATGTTCCATTCTTGGATTTTTCTAAATTTCACATTGATCTTTACTCTTTGGTCCAACTCCTCTACCTTACCTTGGAGTCCTGATACTTTGTTTTCCAAATGATTCATTTATTAGTGGGGCTTTGCACTGAAGATTTTAGCTTATTGAGTTTTTCATTTCCAGCGTCATTTTAGTTTATTTATTTATTTTTATTTAGTAATTCCAGCTCCCTATTGTGTTCTATTTTCACGGGTTGGATTGACTTTTGTATTTCATCCCCCTCTGGCTTTGCTCTCTTGAAGAATATTTGTGTTTTTTTTTTCTTTTTTTCTTTTTTGAGTTATTTTTAACAGAGCTCTAATCATTCTTTTAGATTCTTTGTCACAGAGTCCCCCTAGGTCATTCTCACTGGGGTCCATTATTAAATGATTTAGTAATTTTTGGAGGAGACATGTCTTGGATTTTCATGCTGTTTTTTTTTCTGTGCTCAGACTTGTGAATCTGGAGTTAGTTGGTTGTGTGGAAATGTGATAGATACGTAAGTACTGATGGTCTAGGGAGTGCTTACCAGTCAATCCTGGGGGTAGAGGACCTGGATAGGTGTGTGCCTAGGGCTCTGCTCAGCATCTAGAGATAGCTTATCTGTTTGTTCCAGGAGCTAGAGCATGACAGAAGCTGAGGCTGGCAACTCAGGGTTCAAGGATACCTGTCAGTGCCAGGACCTAGGGTTTTGAGGGACTCTGGGATTATGCTCGGGTTCTGGAGACACTTTACCCTTCTATTTCAGGAGCTGGGGGCCTCAGCAAAGTTTGAGCTATTGCTCAGTTCAGGAAAACTTTGCTCATTGGAGTCGGGATCTAGGGCAGAAGTTTGGGCAGAGGGGTGGGGGTTTGGGGACCTTTTACATGTTGGTGCCTGAACAGGCTCAGAGAAGTTTCTCTTTGCAGTGAATGATGGTAAATTCAGAGACTCATGACTGCTCAGGATGCTTAGAATAAATGACATGGATGCTCTGACCTAAGGAGAATATTTATACATTTATCCCGCCCCTCTAAGGCTTAGGAAACAATGTGCAATAGGGAACAGAAAGAAGTGGCAGACCATGGGGAAGAGTTGTTAAATACTGTCTTCTGGACATGACACAGCCATCGCAAACATCTCATAGCAGCTGCTGTTGACTGTACTGAGCCTGCATATGATTGGTCCTGTCAAGAGTCAATCACAGATTAGGGAGGAGCTCATGAAGTCCTATCATTCCCTGCTGAACTTGGGCAACTGATTAATTCTGGGGAAGGACAGTTATTGCCTTCAGTTGTATACTAAACAGTAAGCATGAGGCTTTAATCAATAATTTCAAATCCATGGGCATGCAGATGGCCCTACTTAAAATCAGTGGGTCACAAAACAAAATTAGAAGGCATAAATTCAGAAAATGAACAGGTAGGGGGCAGGTAAAGATAACAAGGATAAGAAGGAGCTAAGAGAGAGCAAGGAATGAATAGTAAAATGTGTGCTTTGTACACACATGAAATTATCAAAGGAGAAATTTAATAAAGAATTATGCATGCAAAAGAAAAGAATTTTCAGCAAGACGGTGGCACCTGATTTATACTTTTGAAAGGCAACATGATTCTTGCTTCTTTTAGACCCTAGCAAGGGTAAACTTGTTAAAGCAGAAACCAATCCTTAGAACTATCTTACCTAAAAGCCCCATGTGGTTCTCTATGGTAGTCATCTGTATCTCTCAACATCATCTCTAGGCTGCTAAATATTGCTATAAACCTGTCATAACCATTGGGTCTAAGAGTTAAATATTGATATGCTTTTGAAAGTCCAAAACATTGGCTTGTGGATTATCAACTATAAGATGCTTATTGGGTAATGAACCAACTAGGAGTTATGGTGTTGAGACTTTTCTGTGTTGTAAATTTGCAAACATACCATCTGTACCCACAGTAGTGTCTCTTTTTACTTCAATATTTGATATTATTTGCTCATGTTATGGGATAAATAAATCTTATTTAATGTTCCATTTTCTTTTCTGCTTGAATAATAGAATTCATTTCCTATCTAGATTCCTCCTTCTATGGTTGCCTTTTAATCCTGTTCTGCACAAGTTACTATGGCCTTTTGAAAGTATAAATCTGATTGTGTCTTCCCTGCCTAGAACTCTTAATAGGCTTCTTATTGCCCTGAGGAAAAACCTCATTGATATGGCCTGAAGACACTGCTTTATTTGATTTCTGGTTGCTTCTCTGACCTTTCTGCATTCTTCTCCCTCTTGTTCTTGCTCAATAAAGCCCAACCACTCTGTCTTCTTTGCTGTTGCCTGGGTCATGTCTATTGAGGTGGTTTCTCTTACTAGGTTTAAGGGCAGCTAAAAGTTTGGGCTTTTTCTGAGCTCAGTGTAAACTGACCCTCTTCTCCAACAACCTTCATCACATCAGCTAGGGAATGTATCAACATCTAAAATCACCGTGCTCCAGCTTGATTTTGTCTCAATTTGTCTTGGATTGGATCCACTGTAATTTAAACTCTTAACAATTCTAACTCCTATTAAAAGATCCTACATACAGCAATCAGTAAATAAATATATATTTCCTGGTTTCATGATCACATATGTATTTTTAGCCTCATTTAAAATGTCTATAGAGGCAAAGAATGTGCCCAACTAGTTTTATTCCAATAAATCACTTTAGAGGTTTATACACAAAGTACATGTCTACTAAATACTATGTGACAACACACAGAGATTAATACTAAGGAGAAAAAAGTGAGGGGGGCATATTAAAACAAAACCATTAAACAACCTTTTAAAATGTTGAACTGGTTTGTGAAGCCTCAGTATGTTAACTAGGGTATTTTTAAAATAAATGCCGTAAGTCTTATCCAAATGTAAAGTTGTTTGACCTACAACAAAATATTTTCCAATGCAGGTAAGTAGTATAGCGAACCAACATTACTAATATTTAGACTCAATTCCAGATCAGTGACATCAAAATATTTGGATTTGGTATGTGAACATTTGAATACAGTCCAGCTTGAGAATGCCTGGCACTTGCAATGAAGTTGCCAGGTTTTAATTATGGGTTTGGTGTGT
The DNA here is from genome assembly GCA_902168405.1 of Peromyscus aztecus. Taxonomy (NCBI): domain Eukaryota; kingdom Metazoa; phylum Chordata; class Mammalia; order Rodentia; family Cricetidae; genus Peromyscus; species Peromyscus aztecus. The sequence continues at coordinate 9,631 of CABHPQ010187491.1, forward strand.
GAAAATTATTATATTCTCTCAAAACATTCCATCAAATTCTTGGGTACTATTTCTTCCTTTAAAGATTCTAATATGCATATTTGCTTACCTGTATAAGTGAATCTTTAAATTTTCTGTCTTTTCCCATTAGATTTCTTAGATTCATGTAAACTAGTTTTTCTCAAGTCTTTATTATAATATTTTAGAAATAAAACAATTGTCAGAAGTGTTGTATTGCATGAAAATACAAGTTTAAAATCTTAATTTCTATTAGCTGGTTCATACAATCATAAGCATCAATGCAATTTGTCAAAATGAGATTTTCATTCTGTGAAATGAAAACATACCCAGTTTCTTTAATTACTTACATAAATCATCAAACATGGGCTTCCTATGATCAATATATAAGTAAATAGCACAAACATAAGCATATGCATTTGATGTAAGTGTTTGTATTTGTGACTTTTTCTGTTGCTCTCATAAAATGCCATGTCTAAAAGCAACTCAAGGATGGGTTTATTTTGGCTTATGATTCCAGCACAGAGAGTCCATTACGGCAGGGAAGGTATGGCAGCAGGCAGAAAAAGCGTGATGGCCAGAGTACGAAGCTGACTCATCACATTTTCATCTGCACACAGTAAGGGAATCAAGAAAGTGAGCAAGATAGCTAAAAACCCTCAACACCCAACCCCAGTGGCATATTCCCTCCTTTAAGACGTTACCTTCTCAGTGTTCCCTAACCTCTACAAAATGCACCACCAACTGTGAGCCAAATGTTCAAATACGTGAAAGTATGAGAGACTTTTATTTCAAAGCACTGCACTAGTAATCTCAGGTTCCATTTAAAAAAGCACTGGGTTCCAGATGCATCTGTGCCTGTCAGGTTCAGTCTAGAAGTCTTGGGTTAGCAGCTTTGGAAATGATCTTGGGTGTATTTATTCAGTTTGTTCTCAATTATAGAGACTTGAAAATAACTTAAAAGTAAAAAGCACACTCAGATGCACTTCATTTAAAAAATTGCTTCTCTTTTTTGAGATTATAATATGCTTACAACATCTCTACTTCCATTTCCTTCCTCTGAACCCTCCTATATACCCCTCCTTTCTCTTTAAAATTCATGGCCTATTTTTCCATTAATTGTTGTTTCTTGCTTATATGTATACGGACATGTATATGTTTATGATGTATAGGTATATAATATAGCTGTACACGTTTATACATAAATATTCCTAAATATAATTTGCTTGGTCTGTATAATCTTACACACATGTATATTTTTAGGACTGACCAGTTGGTGTTGGATAACTAGTTGGTGGGTTCTTTCCTGAGAAAGATTTTCCCTCACTCTCAGCATTTCTTAATTGCCTGTAGTTCTTTATATAGGGTTGAGGCCTCGTGGGCTTTCCCTCATCCACCTTAACATGTCTGTGGTTGGTACCATTGCATCTCATGCTTAGGAAGTTGTGTTTGTGAAATGTTATGGGTGTGATTTGTGACACTCCAAGGAGACACAGTCTCACAGCAAACTGCCTGATCCTCAGGCTCTGACAGTCTTTTCTCCCCTCTTTTGCAGTACTTCATGAACCTTAGGTGAAGGAGGTTGTTTCAGATTCAATATCTTACTCCACAGATACTTTCTCAGACATGTCCATTGATGCTCTTTCACAGCAGCTAGGAAATGGAAACAATCTAAATGTCCTTCAATTGACAGATGGAAATGCGGTAAAATGTACTATGGGATACTATTCAACTGTAAAGAAGAATGAAATCATGAAACTTGCATGTAAATGTATTGAATTAGGAAAGATCACATTGGATGAGGTAACTCAAACCTAGAATGACAAATGTCACATGTTTTCTCTTATTGGAGGATCCTAGCTCCAAATTTTCAGATGTGAGTACATATCCTACATGGCCTGCAAAACCAGGAGGAAAAAAAAGGTACCATTGCTAGAGTAGGGATGGGAACAATAGAAAGAAGAATAGCAGGTGACTTTATTTGTTTATATTTTTACATTATTTAGTGGGTGCGTGCATGTGTGTATGTGCACTCACACACATGCATGACACAGCATGCCTGTAGGAGTCAGAAGACAGTTCATGAGTATTGATTCTTTCCCTTTACCATGTGGATCTCAGGAATTAAGGTTGGATAATTGGGCTTAACAGCAAGCACCTTTACCCTCTGAGGCATCTCGCTAGCTAAGACACATTTTCATAACTGTATCACTCATCTATGACTGACTCTAGCCCACTAATCCTAAAACTTCTATAATTTTATTTTTCCAACTTTTTTATGACATATTGAACTAATCTCTGACATCATACTATTTTCCCCATATTTTCCACTGGATCTCTAAAAGATAATTAATTCATTAATTACTATATTTGAGACAGAATTTTGGTAATCCCAGCTGGTTTCTAATCACTATGTAGCCAAGGATGGCTTTGAATTTCTGATTCTCCTACCTCTACTTTCCAAGTTGGGGAACTACAGGTGTAGGTCACTGTATCAGATTTAGGTAGCACCAGATAGCAAATTCAGGGCTTCCTGATTGCAAGTCAAATTCTATACTTCATGGAGTCAGACCCAACTCTTTGAAAGATACATGTTTTATAATCACCATAGTCATACCTATATTAAAACTTTTTTATTATCAGATATTTTATACATATTAGAACTTAAAGTCACCCATCTCTATTTTATATTCATGTAAATCAAAGTGAAAATAGATTTGAGGTATTATTTTTAAATTTTTGTCAAGTTTTCCCTATAAGTTTTGGCCTGTTGATGAAGCCAAAATGGTTTTCCTGTAGAATTTCCATTCTGACCCTTGTTGGTGCCAACATTGTGTATCCAGATGATATGTTCCCATCTCCACATAGGAGATAATCCAAGATTTCACCACCTTTCTTTCCACAGGTTAAAATAATGAGTATTGTTTTTAGAGATAAGTGTTTAGAAAATGTTGAAGTTTCTGGTATTGCCCTATAAACAATTATCCTGAGCAAGGATGGCATTACACACCTGTAATAAAAGTACTATGGAGGCAGAGACTGGAGGAACCCTGCGAGGTTGAGCAGCTAGGTCTACAGCAAAGAGAGTTCCAGGTGAGCCAGGACTGCACGGTGAAGTATACTCTCTCTGTCTATATATAATGTGTTAATTATGAAATGTACACATATGACTTACAAAATTTATATATAAAGCATAATATTCATATATATATATATGTAACATGAATCTTAAAAGGCCTTATTAATAAAAACAAACCCAGAGGCAGATATTGGGATGAATTCTGAAAGTTCAGAGAAGCAGAACAAGCCACAGATAACCTCAACTTGCCAACTTCTCAGCCGATCCTGTTTCCTCAAACTGGAAGCCTCTGAGTCCTCATCCGAATGGATTTCAGCTGAACTGCTGCTAAAAGCCTAAAAGCTTAAAAGTCTAAAAGTCTCTAGTTCCTGGTCCTCACACCTTATATACCTTTCTGCTTCTTGGCATCACTTTCTGGGATTAAAGGCATGTGTCCTTCCCAAGCAAGACATGAGATCAAAAGTGCTGTGATTAAAGGTGCATGCCACCATGCTTGGCTGTTTCCATTGTGGCCTTGAACTCACAGAGATTCAGGAGGATCTCTGCCTCCAGAATGCTAGGATTAAAGGCATATGCTACCACTGCCTAACCTCTATGTTTAACATAGTGACTGTTCTGTTCTCTGACCCCCAGAAAAGTTTATTGGCGTGCACAATATATCAACAACATATATATTTGTGTGTATATGATAAAAGGGATAAATCATTGTTTAGGGGATGACAGGTTTTCTTATGTCACAAGTCTATCCTATTAACAAAGTTATACTCTGGTTATTAATTAGGATAGAAAGAGACTAACATGCTATTGGTGACAAAGCCTATAGGGAGTGAACTATTCTGAAAACTCCTTCAGTTCAGAGCCCTTAATGTCTGAGTTGTGGTAGCCATAGACTTAGCGAAAATGAAAAACACATGCCACTCTTATCTAACAGGATTGTTATCCTTTCCTGGACATAACTTACAAGTCTTGGTGTCCACTCAGAATCTCGGGGACACTGTTTGGGAATCCCCAGCACAATCCACTGTCCCCCGACTTTATATAAGGAACATGGGAACTAAGGTGCACACATCTAGAGGGAAAAAACAGTCTGGGTTTCCTGATTGATCTTGGGATGAGGACTTTTCTTAATTTAGGGTTTACAAGGGTCATTCCTACCACTGTAAAAAAAAAAAAAAGTAGAAAGCAGCAACAACAAAACAAACAAGCAAAAAACCTTGCAACACTTTTTATGTTTTTAAAAAAAATAAAATATAATTGCATAATTTTCCCCTTCCCTTTTTTCCCTCAAATCTTTCTTATGCCCACTGCCTCAAGTTCATGGCCTCTTCTTTGTTTGAAATTATAATTACAATATCTCTGCCTTCCTTTTCCTTCCTACAAATCCTCCCATATACTCCCCCTGTGCTCTCTTTCAAATTCATGGCCTCCTAGTTCATTATTCTTATCCAATTCCAAAAGGTCAGCCCTAAAAACATACATATACATGACATGATAAAGACTAAACAGGTTGTATTTAGGAGTGTATGTGTATATATGTTTTGTATATACACATACAAAACTGTTTATGTAGGACATTTTAACTAGAATCATTTCTGTAATGAGGAAACATGTTTACAGAAGTGGCTATGTCTTTGCGGTGATAGGCTTGGATTCAAATCTGTAGAGAAACTCATTATTATGTACTAGAGTATATATGACTATGTTTAGTTTGTCCTAGATAATAATAACCATGTCAGTGAAATACAGTTTTTTTACATGTATCTTCTTATAATGGTGTTTGTAACTATTACTAGGCATCTGGGTGTTCTCATATGAGAGAAATGCTGACTCTGGATGCACTTCTCCTAATGAGTTTTACTTCAGTGCTGTGTTGCTAATGCATTGTTTTACTCTAGAACTCAAATACACCATCTTGTCAGATATTTTAAATGTCTGCTATTTATAGTAAAAATCCATATGTGAGATAAGAATATGTGTGGAAGGGTTCACTTATCTGGTTTTAGAGACTTTCCTCTGCTTGATTTTAGCAAATTAAAGTAGCTTACTTTTCCCAAAAGGCAAACCTTGGCTTCATTGCTGCTATCCATGGAGCTGACCTTGATGGCATATAGGGCCACAATTGCAGATGGCACTCTTAATTAAAGGAAACTCATCGTAAAAGCAAACAGTATGTTTTTCTGTTCTCGTGAAATTAAAATTTGAAGATCTCAGTTATTTCTTGTACCCCTTTTAGCCTTTCTTTTTGAAAAGTGATATCAAATTTAGTGATTTCCAAAAATGAAAAGTAAATTAAGGAAATCAGGTAATGACAGTGCCTCCAATTCTAGCTCAACTTTTATATTTCTAAGTAGTGTGCTGATTAAACTGCAAGGTTATGGAAGGTTTGCACCTACTTTTATGATGACTAGTATTATGTCAAAATGTCTCCTGAAATATAATTGTATGAATTTTAGATCAGTAATGAAAGTGATTTGAGTTTGTCTGGAGGCAACATGGAGCAGGTAAGTCCCCACTGAAGTGTCAAATATAGAGATTAAAATTAATTTTATTCCAACACAGCAAAAGGCATAATCACCAGGATTAAGTACAATTTGCAGAAGGTGGGAGATTATTTGTAAATGGTGTGCCTGACAAATGTGACATGCAGAAAACAGGGGAAACAAACATAGAAAAACATGAACACAGGAGAAGCAATTCCATTTTTAAAATGGGCCAAACCTAAGCAAGCAGTTATTAAAATGGTGTAGAAATGGCTAGCAAACCCACGCAAATGGGTATTTCAGTAACTACCAGAGAAATGCAAATTAAATCCATTGCATTTTGATTGGTTATCATACAAAAGACAAGAGATAAATAAAAATGCTGTTGAGGACGTGGAGAAAAGGATACTTTATATACTGCCAGTGGGTCATGCAGTTTGGTGTGACCATCATAGCAAATCGAGTGGTGATTCCTCAACAAAACAAAACAAAAAAAAAATAGAACCACCATCTGGCACAGCAATTCCCTCACTGTGTATACATCCAGAGATGAAGTTTTGATGCCAAAAAAGATGTTTGCACATCGTGTTTACCATGGCAGCACTTGATAACCATATTGTATAACTGGTGCAGATGTCCTTCAGCAGATGAATGAAGAAAATGTAGTGTGTTTACACAATAAAATTCCACTCAGCCATAAAAGGAAGGCAGTTCGCCATTTGTCTTAATATTGATGCAGCATCGTGTCGACTCAAGCCAGACACAGAAAGTCAAACACTATATTGTCATGCATTTCAGTAGCCCAGTAAGTCAACCTTGCTGGAATCAAAGAGACTTTTAAGGGAGGGGAAGAGAGAAAATAGGGATTCAGGATTAGAAGCATGATTAGATGGTTATGTATGTATGGAAGTATGTTAGCCAATCCTATTAATTTTTACAATTAATTTTTATAATTCATTTTCTTACAGCTGAACAAAATTCCACTGTGAATACATACATTTTCATTATCCATTTATTAGTTGATGGACAGCTAGGCTAGTTCCATTCCCTGACTGTTGGGAACACAGCAGCAATGAACGTGGATGAATAACAGTAAAGGTATACTCTGTCACTCTGCCATACAAAACTGAGTACATACCAGGGAATAAGAGAACAGGGTGCTATGCTAGTTCCATTTCTACCCTTCTTAAAGGCACCTTCACATTAATGTCCATAGTGGTTGTACCAATTTACATTGCCACCAATAGTCATAATGGCTGTCATCAAGAAATCTAATGACAGAAATTTCTGCCAATAACATGGATTAAACAGTGATTCTTAGAAATCCTATTGCACACTTAATAAAAATTTAAATGGAGCCTTCAAAATTAAAAAGGTACGATTTTAATACAATAATATTTACAACAGAGCTATAGGTGTACTGTGGGGCGTTTACCCACCACCCCCACAGCTTCCCAGAGTTTTCTTGAGTGTGAGCAACAGGAAATATTAGAAGGATTTATTGCGGAGAATATCGTGGAGATAAACAGATAGAAAATAAAGGATAGCCTCGAGAGGGCCTGGAACCTTTTCCAACGGGCCCCGACTGTCTCTGCCCCAGGGTTTTTATAGAGACGCCAAGGGGTGGAGCAAATGACCTCCTCCCCCAGCACAGCCAAGTGCAGACCATCTCAGACACCTGCACTCAGGCCCGTGGTCCTAATCATCCTCTATGTGGATCTGCTGGGTAAAGCCACAAGGAACCCGAGAACGGTCCCCCACAGTGTACTCATATAATCAATAAAGAATGTGAAATTTTAGGGTTTATGAGAATTATCTGCAGAGCTTGTTAATGTAAAAGACTCAGATTCACTTTGATAGATATTTCTTAAATGGTTTGTTATTTTAGGGCTTCAATGCATAGCACTCCTTTCCTTCTTAGTTCAAAATGAACTCAGAGATACATGTAGGAATTGAACAGACTTGGATGGAAATATTGTTTTGGACTGACAGGATTACTAAGAATACAGATACAAGTTGATGCTAGGAGGATGACTCAGACTTGGCTCCAAATTAGCAGGCATCACCATTCTGGCATTTGGAGTGTAAATTCTCCAAGGCGTTGCTGGAGAGGAAGCCTCAAGCATTTGTGAAAAGGCTAGTACCGAAGGGAAAGCTGGTGATCTGGTGAGTATGAATTCCTTCTCCTAAATATTGGACATAAGTCTTTTCTCCAGATGGAAATAATCAGTAAGCTGTGAGGACTCAGCACAAACATTATTTTACTTTTATCCCCTTAAAATTGCTTTAGATCTATCTATCTATCTATCTATCTATCTATCTGTCTGTCTGTCTATCTATTCATCTATCTATAGATCTATCATCTATAGATCTATCCATCTATAGATCTATCTATAGATCTATCTATCCATCTATCTATAGATCTATCTATCTATAGATCTATCTATCTATCTATCTATCTATCTATCTATCTATCTATCTATCCATCATTAATCTGTTTATCCCAACAAGCTGGAACTATTGTTGGTTGTGAGTTGTCTGACATGGGTGCTGGGAACTTAACTCATTCTTTAGATGAGAAGTAAATTCTCTTTACTTCTCAGCCATCTCCCCAACCCCTCTCTGATTTCAATTTTGAGGCAGTAATAGTTTCTGATATCAATCAAACAAACACATGAACTCCCATTCAAACTTGCCTATTGAATTTTATTTGTATGACAATAAATGACTTGAGCCTAGCTACAAAATAATGTAGTAAAAACAGGGTATTGTTACTAACTTAATGAATGAGTATATTAGGAATTTTGTTGTTTTCTAATGATTAATAGAAAGCTAAGCAGAGAAACGTCAATTAAACATTATGGATGTTATTTTTAGGTAGGGATTTATTATGTGAAAATGAATAATCTTCATGAATTATGCTATGAATTAGTTTGGCTCCCTCAGAAGCACACCGAGACAAGGACTGAAGTGCTAATAGTTGAAGGAAATGGGGGGAAAGAGGAGAGGTAGAATAGCCAATAAAGAATGACAATCTCCTCTGCGAGTTGCATTGTGGGATACATGCCTCCCTCCCAGTGGGTCCACCCATGGGCTCACAGGGTGGTGTCTGTGTGCTCTAAACCTGCCAGTTCTCTCTAGCCATTCAGTCCCTGGCGAATCTGGCTAAGCACAGGAGCAACAACAGCTCCAGCAACAGGAAAGACCCTTTGGCAATGGAATGTGCTGGATGGAATTGAGCAGTAGCTGCCTTCACCTGACTGGGAGATGTTCCAGAGTGCAGAAAGCTTTGGATGTTTCACCATAGCCTCTGCTTTACAGTTTGTGAAAATATGTGGTATCATTCCAAAAACATTGCCTTCTTTTCCAAGTTTTGTGTTATTAAAACTGTATGGCAATCTTTACCAACTGCTTTACTTAGGTCTAATGAAATCATTATACCATGTGTGCTTTAAATACTGCATTACACATATTGTATGTATGTTTTAAATACTTTATTACACATATTGTGTGTGTGTGTGTGTGTGTGTGTGTGTGTGTGTGTGCAATGACAAGTGTTTGGAGGTCAAAGGGCATGTGGAAGTCCACTCAGTTCTTCAAACTTTGCAGATTCCAATGACTTTGGGCTTAGTGGCCAGCATCTTAACCTCCTGGGCTTTCTCTATCCTGGTCCCCTGACCTGTGTGTCTTTCATGTACAGAGGCAGCATAGTACAATGTGTATTTTTGAATGATGAAGTAGAGATCTTTGCTACAATTTCAAGAGGGCAAAGTCAAGTGATTTTAAATTCTTAATACTCTCTGTTTAATATGTTTTATTCTGGATTCATAAAAATTAAAGACAAGCTAGTCACTCTCCCCCAGTCTCAATTGTCTGTGGCAAATTTAAGTAGTATTGACTATAAAACATTTTGAGTAATTGATACGGTTCCTCACCAAAGCTTGCAAAAGATTTGAAATTATGAATTCAGTGTTTAACAAATGGGGCTCATGAGCTTTTCCTTCATGTGTCATAATTACAAGGTTTTTATTTCTCTTGAAAATTATCCATTTAAATGAATTGAGTGTATTTTAATACAAAATTATGGGAATGTTTTTACATTCCTTTTATTGTACAATGTGCAAATTCTGTTCTAACACCCTCGTTTATCTTATCACACCTTTACTTGTGACGTGAATTTTTTGTCATTTGCAACTTTTCTTATATTTGGCTCAGAGTGTTCATAGAGCCATATTATATCAATTTGATTTTTCTAAGACATAATTAGTCTCTTTATTGTATCCCTCCATTTTACTTTACTAACTACTAATCTTCACTAATTTCCTTCTTGTGTTTTTAGGTAATTTTATTTGGCATCCTTTTCCTAAAATTTCAGTATGAACACTCTAGAAACATTTTCATATTTTATGTGCGAGCTTTAGGTTATATTGTTTCCTCTGGTGTGGCTTTGGCATGCACACAAAATATATATGACTTAAGACCAATTCACGGTCAGTTTCATTTGGTATGTACCCCCACTCTAACAGATATTCATATGTTGTAGCCCACTAGGCTTCCTAGTGGCTGTACCCAGCAGGACTGCATAAGAGGTTGATTGGACCACAAGACTGGGTACCAGGTGACTAATTAGCAAGGGGGAGGTCTTTTGCTCCACCCCTTGGCATTTTTATAAAATAGACCTTTAGAATAAAGTTCTGGGCCCATTTGGATAAGAATCCAGGCCCATCCGAGTCTATCCTGTGTTTTCTCTCCCCTCTTTATATTTCTAACTATCCTCATTCCTCAAGAGTCCCAAGGGTAAATACATGTGGGGGCTGGTCTCCCACATTCATATACCATAAAATTATATCCACAGATATGATAGTAACTGTCAATAAAATAGGCTGATTTTTCAAACGTATAGTACATCATCATATCTAATTTTCTAAATAACATCTTTATAGATATTTTATTTTTAATTTTTATTAGTGTTTGTGAGTACTCCCAGAGGTCAGAATCATGTGTTGAAGTCCTTGGATCTGGGGTTAATAAGAAGACATGAAACGTTCAATGTAGGTGCTGGGAAGAGAACTCACCTCCTGAAACAGAAACAAGTATTTTTAACTGTTAGCTCATTTCTCCATCTTGTAAACAACTTCTTTTTTAAAAGAAAAATATGTATTTATTTTTGTCTTACGCACATTGGTACATTGCCTTCAGTATATCTGTATACAAATACCCATGTGTGTGCATTATCTTCAGAAGCCAGATCCCCTCAAAATGAAGTTACAGGCCGTCATCTGCCTGTGGTTGCTTGGGATCAAACCCAGGTCCTTTGCAGGAGCAGCTTTTAGGAGAAGGAGAAACACTGTCTTGAAAAGCCAAAAAAAAAAAAAAAAAAAAAGAAAGAAAGAGAAAATCCTTTCAACTATAGTCCTTCTTTCTCAGTTTTGCCTTTGTGATATATTTGTGAACGTATATTATAATTTGTTTTTATATATGTATTTATTATATACTATAATATAGTAATGTGTATATTATTCTTTATATATTTATATATATTTTACGTTTTATATGTATGTAAGGGAATTTGTCCACTGCAATCCATGCATCATTTAACATGCTCCCAGTGTCTCTGAACGTATATAAACAGCAGTTAAGTCTGGAGGACCAGGGAGGTGAAGGTTTAGACTAGTAAGTGATGTGTCATAGATCATATTGAGTACTTCTTTCATGTGCATAATGTTTCTGTTTGCTCATTTGGGAATTTGACAATGGTTCTACTGTGACCGACCTGCTTTATTCTTTTAAATCTTATTGAGCTATATCATCTACACAATGATGGTTGTTAGTAGCGTATATAATTTAAGCTTAAGATACTATAAATTTACTACTTCATTATTAGCTTAACATGTTCCATCTCATCCACCTTTTGATGCAAAGAATCTCAATTTTGTGGGAATACTGTTTTAACTGTATTTTTATTACCAACGACTGCTAACATTCCTGCATAGTAAAAGGAAAATGTTTGAGTTCAACAGAGAGGAAAATGCTCTTAGGAACTTAGCCCTCTCAGACATCTTGGTGTCTCCAGAGGCTTCTGAGCAATGTCTTCACTTTCTTTTTTCACAGTAGGGTACCTGGTGCACTTCCTGCCCTGAGATGGAGTGAGTTACATTTGTACAAACCTCTACCATATCACATTTTAGAAAATAATATAACTTTTAATTTATTTTATTCATTAATTTTTTTCTTTTATTATATATTCATTTTCCTTAATGCCACATTGGGTTTTTTGAACATATACACATATACATATTATTGGATTTCTTCACTCATATACTTGAGGGAGATAATTTACTTTTCTCTTCGTTAGCATTTCCTAATCCAATTTTGGTTTTACTTGACTGGCATGTATAACAGCCCAAGAAACTATGTGTTTACTGTAGTATGGAGTGATTTAGGAATCTATATCTTAGTGGCCAACCCTGCCCACTCCTCTACTGTATTAAGCTGCTGGTGGACATTGCATTCTCTTTTCTTTGATCTGTTACAGTGGCTGGTTACAGTGGCTGGGCTAATATTACCTTCAATCCCACAATGCTTTGTTATATTTATATAATATTCTACACACTTTATCAAATAAGATGTCGGTTGCTGAAATGAATTGTCTTCCTTTTTGACAACTACAAACCCATGTAAAGCATTATTGGGAAAATAATGCCTTCCATGTGCTTGAAAATGAAATAGGTATCCTGAATTTCTGGATACAATACTGATCTGGATCCAGAATGTCATATTTGTATGTTTATATTTACTAATGTTTATTGATTGAGATATATTCAAACATCTCACTACAGTATTTTCATAAATATATTTTTCTTATTGTTTTGAATTATTAGGCACTTTCATTGTTAGGTTGTCATAACAGTTAATTTACTATTGGAAATGTTGCATGATAGATCCCTACATGCTAAATTGTAGTCCTTCATCTTTGATCAGGGGGTGAAGATGCTGTATATTCCTGTGATGAAATGGGAGGTGCTGTGCTCAGGATGCTTGACGTGTCCATCACTCTTCCTGAAGGGTAAGTGATATTTCAGTGTTTCCTGACAATAAGTTCTGGTTGGTTTTCCAGGCCACGCTCTGGCTAGTATTCAGTCACCCTGACAGGTACTCTGCTCTCTAGTCCTACCTTTGCTTCAAAGGTCCTAAAGTACCAGTGGTTTTTTTATCGGGCTTTCTAAACATCTCCTCAGAAACTGTGGGGTTAGATTCAAGGCAAGTTCATTTCAATTTCTGTCCTCTTCACATAAAAGAACCTTATAGAAACATAACCATGCTTTGCACTGCTAAATGAGAGGTCATATGATCATTTCTGGCATCTGTACTTACATATTAATGTTTCCTCAGTAGTTGTCATTCAGTTAGTTCTACAGAATAGCTATACTCGTGTCTATTCATCCATTTATCATATATCTATAAATTGTTGATCATCTATTGATATGTTTATTATAACCTGAATTCTACCTCTTACAATATAACTGATGTTTTTATTCACTGCAAAAAATACCCCACATCATTCATTTTCCGGAGTCAGATATGGTTTATCCTTTACTAAGCATTGATCTTTAAGTTGAAATTCAGATTTTTACTGTTTGCTTTTTTGTTTGTTTCAAGTATAAAGCCTATTTGTGTTTAATGTAAAGGGGACTTTGAATGAAAAGTACCATATGTAAATTACACCAAAATGAAAGCCCAATAAATGAGGCATAAGCCTTTGTGAGACCTTGAGGAACCGTGGTAGAAGATAAATAGTGATGATTAAATGAAGCATTTATTTCTGAATGACTCAGATGTAGTCCTTTGAGTATGTGATATTCTTCTGAAATCATCAGAGTTCGTGACTAATGTAAAGTTTCAATCACAACAAACATTTCAGATTTTTTTTGTACTTTACTAAAAACTTTTTTTTTATCCTGATGGTAACAAAGCTGCTGACAACCATGCTTGAGAGTTCTTGCTTTATTTAACACGGAAATGATTCAGAAGCGGCGAGAAAAAAAGAAAATGAGCAAACTTTAAATAATTCTGCTTTACTAATATTTTTTCAGTTTCCTCTGTAAATGGTGATGATTCATCCAACTTCCCCAGTTTTATTGTCCTCTATCTAAAACCAAATATTAAATGCATAAAAATGTACATAAGGGGAAATACTTGAAGGGTTTCAGTTATCCTCGTTATAGATTGCCTGAAATTGAAATGATTCTCCTCCTCCTCCTTCCTCTTCTCCTTCTCCTCTCTCTTCTTCTCCTCCTTCTCCATCCCTTCACAAAGTATCTACATTTCATTATTCTATTCATGTCTTGGTCATTTATGAAAAGTGATAGTCATCTGAATGCTGCCTTCCTTGCTCATTGCCATGAAGCTGTTCTGTAACTGTCTCTATATTTGTGATTAATGAAAACATGGATGAAGAAGAAAATGCATAGGTAAGTATATTTGTACAAATTTTCATTGTATTATCCATTAAAAATGACTCCATTATGCTGGTTGGGATTTCTATCATTTCTTGTTCCCTTCATCTCACATTTCTTTCCCACAGTGTTTCCCACTCTCTGTCCTATAGATCATCTGGACTTTGTAGTTATTGTTGGGTATACTCACAAGGTGACAGTATTAACTCTTCATTTATAACAAGCGAAAACATCTCCAACATTCTCAGACATACCCTGGGATGCACACTGAACCTTCATTCTAGGAGCAGGGCACAAATTAATTATTCAGTTACTTGAAGTTCCTATGGCTTAGCAGTAATGGCCCAAATGCTCATAATCTCTCTTCATCTATTTTTGAGACAACATCAATCAGAGTTTTCATATGTTCCCTTGTCTCAGGAATGTGGTACTATTGATGAGTTTTTTCTCATTGACTTGAATGAACAACAACAAAAAGGCAAACGTTTGAAAATCAAGTATGGTTTTTCTTGTTATGTCAACATGGCCTTGAGGGCTGTGGACTTCCTTATGACAACATGCTCTTTGAACTCTCTATGGGAAGAAGCTTTCTTTTTATTCCATCTAAGGCATGTATGAAAATAAACTATTGACAAAGAGAAGCACAGTTTGGATGTACTTGCTTAAAGCAAAATTGCTAGAAAAAGATAACTTGACTCAAATCAGGTGCAGTATGCCTTTAACTTTTAACTATGATTTTGATCTTTTTTTAAAAATTTTAAGTGAGAAAGAGAATATGAGCAACAGTTACAGATCTTGAGCTCCTATCCCTAGGCAGAGGTTTTTGTCTCTGTGTGTATATGTATACCTAGATGCAATTGTGTTTCTGTGGAATGAGGCTGAGCATTTATGTATGGACATGCAAGTTTATTTCTGAAGGATGGAGAACAACCTGGGATGTAGTTGCCCAAGTCCTCTTTATCTTTGAGACAGGTTCTATCACTGGTTTCTAAGTAACTCGTCCAGTATACTATGCAGGCTGATAGGGCATATTAGGAATCCACCCTTCTCTTCTGTGCCTCCACATTGCTGGTAGCATATGTGTCTCCAAGCTGTTTTTTTCCCCCGTGTGTTCTGGGGATTGCACCCAGTGCAAACAGGGTGGGCACTTTCCTCACTCAGCTATCTCCTCAGTCCCCCAAGAGGAGTTAAACATGTTTATCTTACAACTACAAGGGACTACCACTAGGTTACATATGTTTGGGAGGAAATTGGGGTTCTAAAAGTTTCAGAGAACTTTTTCAAAAAAAATCATAGAAGTATTGATTTGCAGTCAGGATGTTAACTTTCCCTTAAAACCAAGCTCTTCAGAGACTGTCTATCATCTCTATAATGATGGAGGACTTTCGATGCTCCGCCCTCATGAGATTATCAAGTACTGAAAACAGGGCTTATTGTCTAATGGGTCAAATAGGAAGGGAAGGAAGAAAAGAAGGAAAGAAAGACAGAGAAATAAAAGAGTAAGGAAGTAATTAAGAGGTAAGTAAGGAGGTAAGGAGGGAAGAAAGGAAGAAAAGAAGCAAAAAGAAAGAGTGACATAGAGGAAAGAAGGGAAGATTACATCATATAAGTTTCCTGTCATTTTTTTTTCATTTTTTAGTGAGATGTTGCAAAGATATTGTCTTATAGAACATTTTCTGAGTGTTAAAACCCATGAATAATTATTTCATAGTCTGAGTCTCCCACATCTGTCATCCTTCTCTTTCTACTGAACTATGTGCCATGAAGTCATGTCCTTCAGCTCCTGCAGTGAAGTCTTGGAAGATACTATGAGATTATTGTGACACTTGGCACTGGGAATCCTGAGAGAACATTGCTGAATATTCTCCTGTTCTCTCCTCTGTGCAAAGTAAATGATATTTACTTGCTTTAAAACTCCTGCTTCTTCTTTCAATTGCCAGATGTTCTCCATTTTTGTGATAAGCATCTTTTCCACTCATTACAAATCGCATTAAATTTTAGCCATAATCGAGATGAAAATGAATATGTAAAACAAATGAAATAGACTTCATTTTCCTATCTTAAATCTGTTTATCTTGGGCTCTGCATTTTGCATCTTTAGCATAAGAAATCTAGAGAAGGGAAAACAATAAATATAATTGTCTTAATTTAAAAGTATTTTACTCTGGAATTTTTCATTGATTGATTGTTAAGAGTATGGATTATAGATACACGGAATACATCCTATCCTGCTGCATAATATCAGTCTATGAACATTAGCAGGTCTGGTATAAATATTTTGAAATCCTGTTGAGTTGTCACAAACAACTAGATGATTCATGTTATTACATATATACAAACGTTGTCAAAAGTATTCAAACTCTGCTATAAAAAAAGATCAAAATGGAAGATCCTGAGTTGAGGACACAGACATTCTTGGAGTTTTAAGTTTTAAGTTGCATTTATTGATATGAAATGGTGTCAAATCCCTCTCTAGCATATTTCCCGAAGGCCATAACTTAAATTGTGATTTATCCAGGACTCTATAGCATTAGTTAAAGGTACACTGTCATATTGCTATGAATGTTAGCACAATTCCACATAAAGTGCTAATAAAAATACATGAGTAAGATAAAACCATTTATTCACCATATACTGTATGTCAAAATCAGAAAAAAAAAACCAACTCTACTTCAATTACTAATTATACACTTTAGTTCAGTAAGTGTTGGAAACTAACCATACAAACAGGGACCAGGCCATGAGTACAATAAAGTGGACCTACACTAAGCATCACAGGAATCCCAGGGATCTAGCAGAACTTCTACAGTTACCATAGCAATACAGCAAGTCACACTCATATAGTAAATCCTTAGAATGGTCAAGACTTAGGATCAGACTACCAACAGCCTGTTTTTGACCGCAATTTTTTATCTTAAGACCATCCCAAGAGGGACAAATCTGTTCTCCAAACAGTTATATATGAGGTTCCCTTTTAATTAGTCCATCTCCTGGCCTCTCATGCCAATAACCTCCTAAGAATTTCCAAAAACCTTTGCGATATCATTATAAAACTATCCCATTCCCCAGTTCATTTTTGAGTTTCAAAGAGGACATTCTGAATGCAAATGAGGACAGTTCATTTTTTCGGGAAGGTGATTTTATGTCTTAAATCTTGAAACTTTGTCAGATACCATTAAAATTCGTTCAACTTCATTACCGTTTGCTTTGCTGTCAACCATTAATAAATCATACATTCATTAAATAGCAGCAAGTTAGGAATAAATTCTGTTTCAGGATGGAAATCATTGGCTATTTGTGATAGGATTTATAATTGAATTGATGCAGTGTTTGTTCTATTGGATTTTACTTGGCTCTGTTAAGTTTCAGGTTGCTGTGATAGAATAACAAACCAGCATAAGAAATAAATTCTTTCTTGTATGCGTATGTATGTGTTCATGTACAGCTAGCTGCAAATGTATGTGCATGTGTGTGTGTCTGAGGGGTAACAGTCAACTTCAGATGTCTTTCCTCCATCACTTTTCATCTTTCATCTTTGAGACAGGTTTCCTCTTAGAAACTGCTACTCACTGATTAGCTAAAGGAGCTGTCAATCAAATCCCAGGAACATACCTCTCCTTCCATCCCCAGCACTGGATTTACAAACCCTGGCTGGCTTTTTGCACAGATGGTGATGATCAAACCTAGGTCCTCTAGTGATTTTCTGTCATCCCAGCCTCTACCACCCCCAAGTAAAAGCACTTGAAGGAAAAAACGCCCTCCAAATCTGAGAACAGTACTGAAAAAATGTCATCTGTAGCTTAGCTGTAGCAATTCTTTGTGAAAGAATGTAAGCTGGATTGTAGTTATAGATATGCTCAGTGGCTGAATATACTCTAATAGACAAAGGTGAACTGCTCATATCTTACCCTGGCATGGTTTTTCTTCATCAGGAAGTTAACCATAATTTTGAAGACTATAGAGCTGGTTAATTCTTGTTCAGTGTTAGAACTGTGAAGTTTAAGGCCACTCCATGATACATTTTTAACAGCTAGGTTTTAAAGCTTTTGTTAAAGTATTTTTGACTCAATTCTTTCTGACTGGGAGTCTCTGTCATTTGGAATGTAGAGTAACATTTATAATATAGAGTAACTTTATTTCATGAAAATCACATTGGAAATGAAGGGGGAATTAAGTCATGCTATTTCTCATGAAAATTAAATGGTTTTTTGTTTTATTTTATTTTATTTTTGCTGACTGTATGGTCAAATATCTTCATGAAATAAAAGTAGGATTTTATATCTGTCTTGCATTTTATATCCCTGCCATTTCTTCTGAGTGGTGCTATGATCAATTATTAACATGAATCATGAAAGTTCATCATTTTCTTGGATGTTGAGGTTTGATTATGTGTACTTTAGGGGTTGTCAAGAGTAATTGTGAACATGCAGAATTTAGAATGACTCAGAGGTTCTCTAGGTAGTTCAAAACCTTAGGAACAATGTTTAGATGTAAGCAGCCCATATTCTCTCTATCACATGCTTGACTCCCCTGTAAGAATTTATCAGAGTGAAGATGTACAGCTATCTCCTAAGTTGCCTCTAAATTGAGTGGGATACTCTGAAGTCAGTCCTCAGGAGAACCTGCCAATGATGACACCATTCTGCAAAGTTTGTGACTGTCAATGAAACTTCTCCACACATATACAGCAGTGGTGGTGGGTGTCTTCAATTTCAGGACACTTATAAGGGAAAGAGTTTCTAGTTTTTCTTCTTCTTATTTTTTTTATTTTTCAAGACAAGGTTTTGCTGTGTCACCCTGGCTGTCCTGGAACTCTGTAGATCAGGCTGGCCTCGAACTCACAGAAATCTACCTGTCTCTGCCTCCTGAAAGCTGGGATTAAAGGCATGTGCCACCACTGCCTCGCTAGTATATTTTTAAGAAAATTTAAGAAAATTCTCATTTTTCTTTCCATGTTTGTTTCCCACAAACTTTGCAGCGAGAAAACAAACACAAAGCTCTCAGACTGCCTTTCTCTCCATCTGCACGTATTGTTCATACATTTCCTTTCAACCAAATTTTTAATTTGAAATAATATTGTTCATTTTAATCACAGTTTTCATGTAGTAGATTATTTTTTCTATTAATTTTACAATCTATTGTTTTTAAATACTCGTGTAAAAAAAACAAAACCTGAGTTTATTTTCCAAAAGATAGAAGCAAACATGAATAGGAATATTTGTCTGTCTGCTCTTGATGTGCTTCCGGTTGCTTGTCTATCTATCTGTCTGTAATAAAATTAAAGAGAATTATACAGCATTTTTCATCATAATATAAAGTGGAAAACAAATTTTAAACACTTTAATGATATTTTTGTTGAATTTATAAATGAGCATTTAATGATTTTCAAGTTTTAAAAATAGTTTTTTATACTTGGATAGGAAAGTTATTGTGACATGTAGATTTGGTAATCTGTTTATTAAATCAAGACAAAAGAGAAATTGGAAGAGATTCACATAGAAATGGCAGAACATAGTCCTCCATCAAATATGATGTCATTAAGTAATGATACTTTTTCAGAGAGAGAGAGAGAGAGAGAGCAACATGTCTGTCTATCATCTAATCATCTATCTATCCATTCATCCTTGCATATAAATAAATATTCTTAAGTTCATGAATCTAATCTTGCCATAAAAGTATGCATGAATTGACTATCGGACGTCAATTTGATTATCACCATTGTTTTTCCTACTGTGAATATTCATAATAATTTAAATAGTTTTAAATTATAACTGTAGCCTTTTACACTGTTGCAATCAGTTTTAGCACATATTTTTTTCTAAAATATAAATATATGTATTAAATTATCAAATTTAATATTGTGATTATTTGAAAAAATATATCCTATAATAGGTAATCTAAAACTAATATGTAATTCATTTAGTTCACATATGATTTCATGAATCAAAGTTATTCTGAAAAAATATGGAAATCTTGCTCCTTCTACTACTTACTGCATTCATTTTAATAAATCTCTCAAATGAGATGCATTTTAAAAAAATCCCATTTGTACTTATGAAGCTAGAAATCATAACTATCACTGAAATGGACCATGGAATGGCTCTTTTGGAGTTAATGTTGAGATAGCCATCCACCAACACTGTTATGGCTTGGATATGAAGACATCTAAAAGGCTTGTGTGGTAAAGCATTGGCTCATGGTGTAGCCACATTCAGAGGTGGAGTTTAAGGAAGTGATTTGGCTCCTGAAGACTTGGCATCACCAATGAATTACTGATGGTGAATTTAGAACCCAATGGCATTATGAAGGTGAGAGAATTTTCAGAGGAGTATTAGCTTGATGAGACGTATCACTGGGGCTATGCCTTCTGAGGATATATTATTTATTATCTGCTTCTCTCTCTCTCTCTCTCTCTCTCTCTCTCTCTCTCTCTCTCTCTCT
>CABHPQ010187492.1:0-29925 GCA_902168405.1 Peromyscus aztecus
GCCATCTTGTAGCCCAGCCAGCAGCCTCTTTTTTTTTTTTTTTTTTTCTTTAAGCATAGTTCATTGTATCTGGTTTGGTAGATTGCTTTCATTATTTTCCTTCTTCTGTTATGATTCTTGGCTGTGCATATTTTAAAACATTGGTGATTCTAGCTTACAGACCAAGTCCACGTATACCAGGACGGAAACAGTAGTAAGCTGTGTCTGCTGTAGTCTCCTCTTAGCTCCCGGCTGCATCTTCTCAGGTGGTTGTTTCCCACTTAGCAGAAATGGGAACCACCTCCCAGCTTCTGCTCTTCCGTTTCCATGCTAATTGCTTAACCTCCGGGTTAAGGGCATTTTTACTTACAGCTTAGCACTAGTCTAGGAAAGAGGAAGGCCAGCTAGTCTGTTTTTTCCGAATGGTCCCTCTGCCATGCCTTGTATGATTTGGACGAGTCTCCAGAGAGCACAAGTGTAGAGGGCTTCATCTAAATGCATTTCACCCTTAATTCACTGATGTCCCTGGAGCTTCTATCCCTTGTATCTGAGTATCAAAGCCCATTTCCTCTTTTTTTTTAAATATGTCTGAGTTTTGTTTCTGTGATATTTTATATTTTTCTATATAGTTTAAGTTTACTTTGTTATTTTTTACATTTATTCTGTCGCTTCATGGGATTGTAGGTGAAGGTTCACACACCATAGTTACTTGTTCTCTGGGATGGTTGGTTTTAATAGTAACTTGCCACAAATTAGACTCAGCTGAAAGGGAAACGTTACCTCAAGCATTGTCTGGATCACTTTAACTGATAAGGGAAGACCCACCTCAGTAGGTGAAGCTCCGTCTGGTAGCAGTCTGGATGAAAATAGGGCAATGCTGAAGGAAGATCTTTTACCTTTTGCGACTGCAGGGTTCTGCAAGATCTTTCACATATGAGACAGCTGTGCTTTTGCTATTTCAATTGTACAATGTTTCTGTTCCTCTTGAGAACCCTGGCTGATACAGTTTCTAACCAGTGTTTGTGGTAGTTAATTCCATCCTATTTTTGCTTATTATTTAAATCTGTGTCTATTTTTCTTTATGGTTATGTGGGTGTCTGAATCAAAAGTGCCTCTATGGGCTCATGTGTTGAGCATCTGTTCCTCTGTGTATGGTACTGTTTTGGAAGGCAGTGTAAGCTTTAGGAGGCCGGCTTAGATGACAGTTGTGGTGGTATTGCGTTCCCCAAAATATTGTGTACTTTAATAAACTTATCTGGGGTCAGAGACAGAACAGCCACAATATTAAACATGAGGATAGGCAGTGGTAGCATACGCCTTTAATCCTAGCATTCCAGAGACAGAAATCCCTCTGGATCTCTGTGAATTCAAGGCCACATTGGAAACACACGCCTTTAATCCCAGTAAACCAGCCTTTAATCCCAGGGAATGGTGGCAGAGAGCAGAAAGGTATATAAGGTGTGAGGACCAGAAACTAGAGGCATTTGCCCTGGAGAGGCATTTGCCCTGGAGAAGCATTCAGGCTTCTAGCAGCAGTTCAGCTGAGACCCATTTTAGATGAAGACTCAGAGGCCTCCAGTCTGAGGAAACAAGACCAGCTGAGGATCCGGCGAGGTGAGGTTAGCTGTGGCTTATTCTGTCTCTCTGACCTTCCAGTGTTCACCCCAATACCCGGCTCAGGTTTGATTTTATTAATAAGACCTTCTAAGATTCATGCTACAGACAGTACAAGCCTCCATCATACACTTCTCTATCATCCAGCAAGTGGCTCTGCTCTGCTTTTCCCACCATGATGGAGGAAAGCCATGAACCAAAATAAATCTTTGGCCTTCAACTTGTTTTCTCAGGCACTTGGCTAAAGGTGATACAAAATTAACTAATGCAACACACACACACACACACACACACACACACACACACACACACGCATATACGTATGTACTTGATTGAACATACTTGCCTACATACTCATATATGATGTATAAATGTATGTATGTGTACCTGTTTGTATATGAATCTAAATATATATAACATTTGCACATTTATAAGAAGAAATATGTATAGGTCTTGGTATATATGATTTAACGTATTTATGTTGTAGAGAAATCCATATAATAGATTAACTCATTTTTGGACTAAGTTTTACAAATAAAGTAACTTTATATAAATTCATTTTTATTTTACCTTCTCTGAGTGCTTTAGCATATGAACATCTGGGTGAGTATGATTAATCATCTCATCACTGAGCCTGATTTAAGTCAAGACACTAAAATGTTATTTAGAGTAGGGAACAGAGGAATGCTTTATACACCAGCTAGTTTGCATATACCCATTCTGCACTTCCTAGGTAATGCTACTCAAGTTCATGGTGTTGTAAATAAGCTCAGCTGGAATTTATTCATGACCTGTAATACATATCATAGGCTTAGGTTGTCCCTGGAACTCTTGGGTATTATTTTACAAATTGTGTGGGAGGGACTATCTGCTGTTAGGCCAGCTGCAGCTAATTTGTACGTGTTTATTATAATTATTCAAGCCAATCTCAGCAGGTCAGTGGACTCATTGCTCACCTAACCAGTTCTTTTTAGAACTATTCACACAGTTGTAGTGGTGATATCATGAAAAATGTCTTTTCAAATGCTGTAGTTCAAAGGAATGTTGTGTTTCATGTTAAAATAGACACTTTTATGTAGCTAGTGGAGTGCACCTCCGAGTCACAGAGGCAGGGTTTGAAGTGAATCTAATTTGTTGTTAAGGTAATTATCAGGGAGACAACATCCTGAATACTAGATTTGCAAGCAACTGTATTAAAATTTTGAATTCAAATGAATATGAACCCAGAGAATCTTTCTCATGTCTCTTTTAAAGTTTTCTATTGGTTTTTTGAAAATTTCATGCAATGTATTTTCATTATATTCACCCCCCTTCACTAGCTCCATTAGCTCCCCCCAGGTCTATAACCCCTTCCCTATATACCCAAATTTGCTTCCTTTTTCTCTCCGTCTCATTTTTAATTAGTTCTTTGAGGCTTTCATGCAATGTATTATGGAAATACTCACTCCTTCCTCCACTCCTCCCAAATTCATCTTCCACCGTTGTAGGTCACGCAATTGTGTCTCCCCCCCCCCCCCCCTTTTTTTTTTAACCCATCAAGTCTATTTTGTGATGCCCATATATTCTTGGCCATGTGGTCTTCACCAGAGGATGGTCAACCTATAAGGGCCAGAACCTCAAAAACTTACTCCCCCTTTCTCAGCAGCTATCAGTTGCCAATAACTCTTTAGCTATGGTTGGAATGCCATGTCTCTCTCTCCTTTTCAGTTGGAATCTCATGTCTTGACCATTCCCAGGTCTCATGCATGCTGTCACAATAGTTGTAATTCATATGTGTGACTACCCTGTAATACTGTTTCTGTTATGATTCATCAAATTTCCCATACTATGATAAACCTTTAAATTGAGTTAGTAGCACATAATGTCAACACTAAAAATAAATCTCTATTTTCATGTTACCGTCTAATGACAATATTTTTGGCTGAATTAAGAAAGCAGAATTGAAGGTAGTACTCTAATGTGGCAGATAAGATGATAATGGAAAGGCAGTGTATGATAGAATTGATTTTTGTTATATAGGAGCCAGTTTGAATAAAATATATCTGATAAGGGAATTATATAATATTTCACTTGCCAATTAAACAAATTAAAGAGTATTTAGTAAAATAATTAGAATATTGAAGCATTTAAATTGCATGTGAATGTCATCATTAACATCTGTACCTGGTGAATGGGAAGCAGAGATGTGCTGTCTTAAATTAGGGTGCTTAAAATGACCAATAGAATAAGCTCTCAATATTTTTATATGATTAATTTGGTACAGTGAAATAATTTGAAAGACATTTATGTAGAAGAGACTTTCTAGACACCACTGAGCTTATCTTCAGTTACAGGGCATCAGAATGAAGAAATATCTCACCCTGCCTGCCATATTGATTCTTCCCTTTCAGTGGAAAGTTGGCCAAAGTGATGTATCATTTAGAATCCAGAGTGACTAAAAGCCTTATTTATTCTCTATCTCAGTGTCCTTTCTCTTCTCCTTGCTGTTGAGATGCAGATGATTCCCAGGATCCTTCAGTCCTCATGTGACTGGACCAATGCACAGCAGATGATGGAGATGTTCAAGACCACCCAGGTCCTCAGATTATCTACTTTACCTGACAGAATTCAGGAGTCCTTTATGTACTTAGCATCAGTTCCTTTGAAACATCCCCAACTGATTCTTACTCAATTTCTGTTCTTGGATGGTAAATTCAGAGTATTTGTTCATACCGAAACGTATTTGATCTTGTTTACTGCTGTAACTGTCTTGAAATGTTTTTATCCATAAATTCCAAGTTAACACTCCTGGGCCTCTGCACATATCCATCTTGCTTCCTTTCAGACTGCTTTGCATGTGTCTCATTCTTCCTTGAATGTTAGAGTAACTGAGAGATCAGTCTTCAGCCTTCCTTATGGTTATTACCTCTGCGATGGGTGGTTTCTGTCTGGCTCATCTCAGATGCCTCTCTTTGCAAACGCTACTCTATATGTCCGGCTCTGAATATCTCCTCTTGGTTCTAAATATATTTAAACACACCATCATCTATGTAGAAGTCTGCATTTCTCTTCTGACCTTTTTAAAAACCATTCTCTTTCTAGACTTTACTTCAGATTGTGGTGTTCAGTCATGTAGTTAATTAGTATGAAACTCAAGGAAATATCTTTTATTTCTGTCCTCATCTTCTGCTTCTGACTCATTTTAGTCTTATACAACTATGTCCTGTGATTTGTCATAGGTGCCTAAGATAAATTAATTTCTTATTTGGACTTATGAAAATTTCAGCTTGGCACTCTAAGTCTGCATTCTGTAAAACAATGGCTGGAGGGATCTTAAGCCCTGGGGGGAAATTCTTGACTGTCGCTTAGGTAAATTGATATAACACCACACTGTGGTCTGAATATGTTGCACTCATATACAAATAATATGATCAATCCACATGAATCTATTTAATTGGTAATAGGGATTTATTTAGATATAATTTGAGGGAAATACACTCATAAATACAGAATGGAGCAGATAGCTGAAGTCATCTTTTGATCTGACTGGGAGTGAATCTACCTCACAGGCAGGAGCAAGGAGAAGAGGCATGTGACCCTCTCCTTCTCCTTTTAAGAGGTCACATACTAGTTTGGTTTGGTTGTCTTTGCAGGTTTCCCCATCATGATCTTGATGCCTATGCTCATAGCATCCCTCTCCTCTCTCTTTGACTGGAGTCTTGAAGCTCATATGGGAAAAAAAAAAAGTCACACACAATGGCAGGAAACACCGCCTTCAGGCTCTATAGCTCAAGGTCATGGGCAAAGCAAATACCAATACATACAAATGCTACTCTTATCTCTAGTCAGAGAAGCTGGTCTTTAAAATAAATCAATTTTCCTTATCCCTGCGAATTTCATATATATGCTTTTTCCTACCTTCATGCCTTTAAAAAAATTATGGTCCCTTAAGTATAGTTAGTTGCCCGTATACGCATGGGTGTAAAGACCTTCACTTGAGCATTAGATACCTAAAAGTAGCCACATCCTCAAAAAATAAAAATTCACTGTGCCCCCTCCCCCATCAATCTTTTTTTTTTTTTTTTTTTTTGTCAATAGCTCTTCAGTAAGAGATGGAGCCTGGAGTTCATCTAATCAATCTCTATCAGATTCTTGGCTGGCTTGCGCTTGTGGGAGTCTTGTGAAGACAACCATGGCTTCTGTGAGTTCACGAATGTGGTAAGTATATCATGCCCAGAAGACAGAATTTCAAAACACTCCTCCCCATTCTCTGTCTCTGACTTTCTGTCTGTCTCCTCTTCACCAGTGGTCCCTGAGCCTTGGCATTAGGGGGTAAGCACTCAGTCTCAGATCTTCATCATGTGACTAGTCATGCATCTCTCCATTGATTGCTACTTATTGCATAAAGAAGTTTGCAGCCAGGCGTTGGTGGCGCATGCCTTTAATTCCAGCACTCGGGAGGCAGAGGCAGGCAGATCTCTGTGAGTTCGAGGCCAGCCTGGGCTACCAAGTGAGCTCCAGGAAAGGCGCAAAGCTACACAGAGAAACCCTGTCTTGAAAAACCAAAAACAAAACAAAACAAAAAAAACAAGAAGTTTGCTTCTCTTACCAAGACTGAAACAGCACAGGTCTAAGACTATGAAGATACATATATAGAAGTAAATTTGATGGCATGGATATTTATCAAAATAACAATAGCATCCACTGACTTTGGTCCAGTGTTACCAGGTATAAAATTCTGTGGATTAGGCCTCAATGCAATTAGAAAGTGATTAGAGAGCCTATAACAGCTGTGCCACCACCGCACCAGCAAGCGCCGTTTGCCTACTCTTAATATGAACGTCAGGCCTTTTCATGGTGTCTCAAGGCTCTCCCATGTTCCATTCTTGGATTTTTCTAAATTTCACATTGATCTTTACTCTTTGGTCCAACTCCTCTACCTTACCTTGGAGTCCTGATACTTTGTTTTCCAAATGATCCATTTATTAGTGGGGCTTTGCACTGAAGATTTTAGCTTATTGAGTTTTTCATTTCCAGCGTCATTTTAGTTTATTTATTTATTTTTATTTAGTAATTCCAGCTCCCTATTGAGTTCTATTTTCACGGGTTGGATTGACTTTTGTATTTCATCCCCCTCTGGCTTTGCTCTCTTGAAGAATATTTGTGGTTTTTTTTTCTTTTTTTCTTTTTTTGAGTTATTTTTAACAGAGCTCTAATCATTCTTTTAGATTCTTTGTCACAGAGTCCCCCTAGGTCATTCTCACTGGGGTCCATTATTAAATGATTTAGTAATTTTTGGAGGAGACATGTCTTGGATTTTCATGCTGTTTTTATTTCTGTGCTCAGACTTGTGAATCTGGAGTTAGTTGGTTGTGTGGAAATGTGATAGATACGTAAGTACTGATGGTCTAGGGAGTGCTTACCAGTCAATCCTGGGGGTAGAGGACCTGGATAGGTGTGTGCCTAGGGCTCTGCTCAGCATCTAGAGATAGCTTATCTGTTTGTTCCAGGAGCTAGAGCATGACAGAAGCTGAGGCTGGCAACTCAGGGTTCAAGGATACCTGTCAGTGCCAGGACCTAGGGTTTTGAGGAACTCTGGGATTATGCTCGGGTTCTGGAGACACTTTACCCTTCTATTTCAGGAGCTGGGGGGCTCAGCAAAGTTTGAGCTATTGCTCAGTTCAGGAAAACTTTGCTCGTTGGAGTCGGGATCTAGGGCAGAAGTTTGGGCAGAGGGGTGGGGGTTTGGGGACCTTTTACATGTTGGTGCCTGAACAGGCTCAGAGAAGTTTCTCTTTGCAGTGAATGATGGTAAATTCAGAGACTCATGACTGCTCAGGATGCTTAGAATAAATGACATGGATGCTCTGACCTAAGGAGAATATTTATACATTTATCCCACCCCTCTAAGGCTTAGGAAACAATGTGCAATAGGGAACAGAAAGAAGTGGCAGACCATGGGGAAGAGTTGTTAAATACTGTCTTCTGGACATGACACAGCCATCGCAAACATCTCATAGCAGCTGCTGTTGACTGTACTGAGCCTGCATATGATTGGTCCTGTCAAGAGTCAATCACAGATTAGGGAGGAGCTCATGAAGTCCTATCATTCCCTGCTGAACTTGGGCAACTGATTAATTCTGGGGAAGGACAGTTATTGCCTTCAGTTGTATACTAAACAGTAAGCATGAGGCTTTAATCAATAATTTCAAATCCATGGGCATGCAGATGGCCCTACTTAAAATCAGTGGGTCACAAAACAAAATTAGAAGGCATAAATTCAGAAAATGAACAGGTAGGGGGCAGGTAAAGATAACAAGGATAAGAAGGAGCTAAGAGAGAGCAAGGAATGAATAGTAAAATGTGTGCTTTGTACACACATGAAATTATCAAAGGAGAAATTTAATAAAGAATTATGCATGCAAAAGAAAAGAATTTTCAGCAAGACGGTGGCACCTGATTTATACTTTTGAAAGGCAACATGATTCTTGCTTCTTTTAGACCCTAGCAAGGGTAAACTTGTTAAAGCAGAAACCAATCCTTAGAACTATCTTACCTAAAAGCCCCATGTGGTTCTCTATGGTAGTCATCTGTATCTCTCAACATCATCTCTAGGCTGCTAAATATTGCTATAAACCTGTCATAACCATTGGGTCTAAGAGTTAAATATTGATATGCTTTTGAAAGTCCAAAACATTGGCTTGTGGATTATCAACTATAAGATGCTTATTGGGTAATGAACCAACTAGGAGTTATGGTGTTGAGACTTTTCTGTGTTGTAAATTTGCAAACATACCATCTGTACCCACAGTAGTGTCTCTTTTTACTTCAATATTTGATATTATTTGCTCATGTTATGGGGTAAATAAATCTTATTTAATGTTCCATTTTCTTTTCTGCTTGAATAATAGAATTCATTTCCTATCTAGATTCCTCCTTCTATGGTTGCCTTTTAATGCTGTTCTGCACAAGTTACTATGGCCTTTTGAAAGTATAAATCTGATTGTGTCTTCCCTGCCTAGAACTCTTAATAGGCTTCTTATTGCCCTGAGGAAAAACCTCATTGATATGGCCTGAAGACACTGCTTTATTTGATTTCTGGTTGCTTCTCTGACCTTTCTGCATTCTTCTCCCTCTTGTTCTTGCTCAATAAAGCCCAACCACTCTGTCTTCTTTGCTGTTGCCTGGGTCATGTCTATTGAGGTGGTTTCTCCTACTAGCTTTAAGGGCAGCTAAAAGTTTGGGCTTTTTCTGAGCTCAGTGTAAACTGACCCTCTTCTCCAACAACCTTCATCACATCAGCTAGGGAATGTATCAACATCTAAAATCACCGTGCTCCAGCTTGATTTTGTCTCAATTTGTCTTGGATTGGATCCACTGTAATTTAAACTCTTAACAATTTTAACTCCTATTAAAAGATCCTACATACAGCAATCAGTAAATAAATATATATTTCCTGGTTTCATGATCACATATGTATTTTTAGCCTCATTTAAAATGTCTATAGAGGCAAAGAATGTGCCCAACTAGTTTTATTCCAATAAATCACTTTAGAGGTTTATACACAAAGTACATGTCTACTAAATACTATGTGACAACACACAGAGATTAATACTAAGGAGAAAAAAGTGAGGGGGGACATATTAAAACAAAACCATTAAACAACCTTTTAAAATGTTGAACTGGTTTGTGAAGCCTCAGTATGTTAACTAGGGTATTTTTAAAATAAATGCCGTAAGTCTTATCCAAATGTAAAGTTGTTTGACCTACAACAAAATATTTTCCAATGCAGGTAAGTAGTATAGCAAACCAACATTACTAATATTTAGACTCAATTCCAGATCAGTGACATCAAAATATTTGGATTTGGTATGTGAACATTTGAATACAGTCCAGCTTGAGAATGCCTGGCACTTGCAATGAAGTTGCCAGGTTTTAATTATGGGTTTGGTGTGTGAAAATTATTATATTCTCTCAAAATATTCCATCAAATTCTTGGGTACTATTTTCTTCCTTTAAAGATTCTAATATGCATATCTGCTTACCTGTATAAGTGAATCTTTAAATTTTCTGTCTTTTCCCATTAGAGTTCTTAGATTCATGTAAACTAGCTTTTCTCAAGTCTTTATTATAATATTTTAGAAATAAAACAATTGTCAGAAGTGTTGTATTGCATGAAAATACAAGTTTAAAATCTTAATTTCTATTATCTGGTTCATACAATCATAAGCATCAATGCAATTTGTCAAAATGAGATTTTCATTCTGTGAAATGAAAACATACCCAGTTTCTTTAATTACTTACATAAATCATCAGACATGGGCTTCCTATGATCAATATATAAGTAAACAGCACAAACACAAGCATATGCACTTGATGTAAGTGTTTGTATTTGTGACTTTTTCTGTTGCTCTCATAAAATGCCATGTCTAAAAGCAACTCAAGGATGGGTTTATTTTGGCTTATGATTCCAGCACAGAGAGTCCATTATGGCAGGGAAGGTATGGCAGCAGGCAGAAAAAGCGTGATGGCCAGAGTAGGAAGCTGACTCATCACATTTTCATCTGCACACAGTAAGGGAATCAAGAAAGTGAGCAAGATAGCTAAAAACCCTCAACACCCAACCCCAGTGGCATATTTCCTCCTTTAAGACGTTACCTCCTCAGTGTTCCCTAACCTCTACAAAATGCACCACCAACTGTGAGCCAAATATTCAAATATGTGAATCTCAGGTTCCATTTAAAAAAGCACTGGGTTCCAGATGCATCTGTGCCCGTCAGGTTCAGTCTAGAAGTCTTGGGTTAGCAGCTTTGGAAATGATCTTGGGTGTATTTATTCAGTTTGTTCTCAATTATAGAGACTTGAAAATAACTTAAAAGTAAAAAGCACACTCAGATGCACTTCATTTAAAAAATTGCTTCTCTTTTTTGAGATTATAATATGCTTACATCATCTCTACTTCCATTTCCTTCCTCTGAACCCTCCTATATACCCCTCCTTTCTCTTTAAAATTCATGGCCTATTTTTCCATTAATTGTTGTTTCTTGCTTATATGTATATGGACATGTATATGTTTATGATGTATAGGTATATAATATAGCTGTACACATTTATACATAAATATTCCTAAATATAATTTGCTTGGTCTGTATAATCTTACACACATGTATATTTTTAGGACTGACCAGTTGGTGTTGGATAACTAGTTGGTGGGTTCTTTCCTGAGAAAGATTTTCCCTCACTCTCAGCATTTCTTAATTGCCTGTAGTTCTTTATATAGGGTTGAGGCCTCATGGGCTTTCCCTCATCCACCTTAACATGTCTGTGGTTGGTACCATTGCATCTCATGCTTAGGAATTGTGTTTGTGAAATGTTATGGGTGTGATTTGTGACACTCCAAGGAGACACAGTCTCACAGCAAACTGCCTGATCCTCAGGCTCTGACAGTCTTTTCTCCCCTCTTTTGCAGTACTTCATGAACCTTAGGTGAAGGAGGTTGTTTCAGATTCAATATCTTACTCCACAGATACTTTCTCAGACATGTCCATTGATGCTCTTTCACAGCAGCTAGGAAATGGAAACAATCTAAATGTCCTTCAATTGACAGATGGAAATGCGGTAAAATGTACTATGGGATACTATTCAACTGTAAAGAAGAATGAAATCATGAAACTTGCATGTAAATGTATTGAATTAGGAAAGATCACATTGGATGAGGTAACTCAAACCTAGAATGACAAATGTCACATGTTTTCTCTTATTGGAAGATCCTAGCTCCAAATTTTCAGATGTGAGTACATATCCTACATGGCCTGCAAAACCAGGAGGAAAAAAAAAGGTACCATTGCTAGAGTAGGGATGGGAACAATAGAAAGAAGAATAGCAGGTGACTTTATTTGTTTATATTTTTACATTATTTAGTGGGTGCGTGCATGTGTGTATGTGCACTCACACACATGCATGACACAGCATGCCTGTAGGAGTCAGAAGACAATTCATGAGTATTGATTCTTTCCCTTTACCATGTGGATCTCAGGAATTAAGGTTGGATAATTGGGCTTAACAGCAAGCACCTTTACCCTCTGAGGCATCTCGCTAGCTAAGACACATTTTCATAACTGTATCACTCATCTATGACTGACTCTAGCCCACTAATCCTAAAACTTCTATAATTTTATTTTTCCAACTTTTTTTTATGACATATTGAACTAATCTCTGACATCATACTATTTTCCCCATATTTTCCACTGGATCTCTAAAAGATAATTAATTCATTAATTACTATATTTGAGACAGAATTTTGGTAATCCCAGCTGGTTTCTAATCACTATGTAGCCAAGGATGGCTTTGAATTTCTGATTCTCCTACCTCTACTTTCCAAGTTGGGGAACTACAGGTGTAGGTCACTGTATCAGATTTAGGTAGCACCAGATAGCAAATTCAGGGCTTCCTGATTGCAAGTCAAATTCTATACTTCATGGAGTCAGACCCAACTCTTTGAAAGATACATGTTTTATAATCACCATAGTCATACCTATATTAAAACTTTTTTATTATCAGATATTTTATACATATTAGAACTTAAAGTCACCCATCTCTATTTTATATTCATGTAAATCAAAGTGAAAATAGATTTGAGGTATTATTTTTAAATTTTTGTCAAGTTTTCCCTATAAGTTTTGGCCTGTTGACGAAGCCAAAATGGTTTTCCTGTAGAATTTCCATTCTGACCCTTGTTGGTGCCAACATTGTGTATCCAGATGATATGTTCCCATCTCCACATAGGAGATAATCCAAGATTTCACCACCTTTCTTTCCACAGGTTAAAATAATGAGTATTGTTTTTAGAGATAAGTGTTTAGAAAATGTTGAAGTTTCTGGTATTGCCCTATAAACAATTATCCTGAGCAAGGATGGCATTACACACCTGTAATAAAAGTACTATGGAGGCAGAGACTGGAGGAACCCTGCGAGGTTGAGCAGCTAGGTCTACAGCAAAGAGAGTTCCAGGTGAGCCAGGACTGCACGGTGAAGTATACTCTCTCTGTCTATATATAATGTGTTAATTATGAAATGTACACATATGACTTACAAAATTTATATATAAAGCATAATATTCATATATATATGTAACATGAATCTTAAAAGGCCTTATTAATAAAAACAAACCCAGAGGCAGATATTGGGATGAATTCTGAAAGTTCAGAGAAGCAGAACAAGCCACAGATAACCTCAACTTGCCAACTTCTCAGCCGATCCTGTTTCCTCAAACTGGAAGCCTCTGAGTCCTCATCCGAATGGATTTCAGCTGAACTGCTGCTAAAAGCCTAAAAGCTTAAAAGTCTAAAAGTCTCTAGTTCCTGGTCCTCACACCTTATATACCTTTCTGCTTCTTGGCATCACTTTCTGGGATTAAAGGCATGTGTCCTTCCCAAGCAAGACATGAGATCAAAAGTGCTGTGATTAAAGGTGCATGCCACCATGCTTGGCTGTTTCCATTGTGGCCTTGAACTCACAGAGATTCAGGAGGATCTCTGCCTCCAGAATGCTAGGATTAAAGGCATATGCTACCACTGCCTAACCTCTATGTTTAACATAGTGACTGTTCTGTTCTCTGACCCCCAGAAAAGTTTATTGGTGTGCACAATATATCAACAACATATATATTTGTGTGTATATGATAAAAGGGATAAATCATTGTTTAGGGGATGACAGGTTTTCTTATGTCACAAGTCTATCCTATTAACAAAGTTATACTCTGGTTATTAATTAGGATAGAAAGAGACTAACATGCTATTGGTGACAAAGCCTACAGGGAGTGAACTATTCTGAAAACTCCTTCAGTTCAGAGCCCTTAATGTCTGAGTTGTGGTAGCCATAGACTTAGCGAAAATGAAAAACACATGCCACTCTTATCTAACAGGATTGTTATCCTTTCCTGGACATAACTTACAAGTCTTGGTGTCCACTCAGAATCTCGGGGACACTGTTTGGGAATCCCCAGCACAATCCACTGTCCCCCGACTTTATATAAGGAACATGGGAACTAAGGTGCACACATCTAGAGGGAAAAAACAGTCTGGGTTTCCTGATTGATCTTGGGATGAGGACTTTTCTTAATTTAGGGTTTACAAGGGTCATTCCTACCACTGTAAAAAAAAAAAAGTAGAAAGCAGCAACAACAAAACAAACAAGCAAAAAACCTTGCAACACTTTTTATGTTTTTTAAAAAAATAAAATATAATTGCATAATTTTCCCCTTCCCTTTTTTCCCTCAAATCTTTCTTATGCCCACTGCCTCAAGTTCATGGCCTCTTCTTTGTTTGAGATTATAATTACAATATCTCTGCCTTCCTTTTCCTTCCTACAAATCCTCCCATATACTCCCCCTGTGCTCTCTTTCAAATTCATGGCCTCCTAGTTCATTATTCTTATCCAATTCCAAAAGGTCAGCCCTAAAAACATACATATACATGACATGATAAAGACTAAACAGGTTGTATTT
This sequence comes from Peromyscus aztecus, assembly GCA_902168405.1. NCBI lineage: Eukaryota > Metazoa > Chordata > Mammalia > Rodentia > Cricetidae > Peromyscus > Peromyscus aztecus. The sequence continues at coordinate 14,078 of CABHPQ010187492.1, forward strand.
AGGAGTGTATGTGTATATATGTTTTGTATATACACATACAAAACTGTTTATGTAGGACATTTTAACTAGAATCATTTCTGTAATGAGGAAACATGTTTACAGAAGTGGCTATGTCTTTGCGGTGATAGGCTTGGATTCAAATCTGTAGAGAAACTCATTATTATGTACTAGAGTATATATGACTATGTTTAGTTTGTCCTAGATAATAATAACCATGTCAGTGAAATACAGTTTTTTTACATGTATCTTCTTATAATGGTGTTTGTAACTATTACTAGGCATCTGGGTGTTCTCATGTGAGAGAAATGCTGACTCTGGATGCACTTCTCCTAATGAGTTTTACTTCAGTGCTGTGTTGCTAATGCATTGTTTTACTCTAGAACTCAAATACACCATCTTGTCAGATATTTTAAATGTCTGCTATTTATAGTAAAAATCCATATGTGAGATAAGAATATGTGTGGAAGGGTTCACTTATCTGGTTTTAGAGACTTTCCTCTGCTTGATTTTAGCAAATTAAAGTAGCTTACTTTTCCCAAAAGGCAAACCTTGGCTTCATTGCTGCTATCCATGGAGCTGACCTTGATGGCATATAGGGCCACATTTGCAGATGGCACTCTTAATTAAAGGAAACTCATCCTAAAAGCAAACAGTATGTTTTTCTGTTCTCGTGAAATTAAAATTTGAAGATCTCAGTTATTTCTTGTACCCCTTTTAGCCTTTCTTTTTGAAAAGTGATATCAAATTTAGTGATTTCCAAAAATGAAAAGTAAATTAAGGAAATCAGGTAATGACAGTGCCTCCAATTCTAGCTCAACTTTTATATTTCTAAGTAGTGTGCTGATTAAACTGCAAGGTTATGGAAGGTTTGCACCTACTTTTATGATGACTAGTATTATGTCAAAATGTCTCCTGAAATATAATTGTATGAATTTTAGATCAGTAATGAAAGTGATTTGAGTTTGTCTGGAGGCAACATGGAGCAGGTAAGTCCCCACTGAAGTGTCAAATATAGAGATTAAAATTAATTTTATTCCAACACAGCAAAAGGCATAATCACCAGGATTAAGTACAATTTGCAGAAGGTGGGAGATTATTTGTAAATGGTGTGCCTGACAAATGTGACATGCAGAAAACAGGGGAAACAAACATAGAAAAACATGAACACAGGAGAAGCAATTCCATTTTTAAAATGGGCCAAAAACTAAGCAAGCAGTTATTAAAATGGTGTAGAAATGGCTAGCAAACCCACGCAAATGGGTATTTCAGTAACTACCAGAGAAATGCAATTTAAATCCATTGCATTTTGATTGGTTATCATACAAAAGACAAGAGATAAATAAAAATGCTGTTGAGGACATGGAGAAAAGGATACTTTATATACTGCCAGTGGGTCATGTAATTTGGTGTGACCATCATAGCAAATCGAGTGGTGATTCCTCAACAAAACAAAACAAAAAAAAAAAAATAGAACCACCATCTGGCACAGCAATTCCCTCACTGTGTATACATCCAGAGATGAAGTTTTGATGCCAAAAAAGATGTTTGCACATCGTGTTTACCATGGCAGCACTTGATAACCATATTGTATAACTGGTGCAGATGTCCTTCAGCAGATGAATGAAGAAAATGTAGTGTGTTTACACAATAAAATTCCACTCAGCCATAAAAGGAAGGCAGTTCGCCATTTGTCTTAATATTGATGCAGCATCGTGTCGACTCAAGCCAGACACAGAAAGTCAAACACTATATTGTCATGCATTTCAGTAGCCCAGTAAGTCAACCTTGCTGGAATCAAAGAGACTTTTAAGGGAGGGGAAGAGAGAAAATAGGGATTCAGGATTAGAAGCATGATTAGATGGTTATGTATGTATGGAAGTATGTTAGCCAATCCTATTAATTTTTACAATTAATTTTTATAATTCATTTTCTTACAGCTGAACAAAATTCCACTGTGAATACATACATTTTCGTTATCCATTTATTAGTTGATGGACAGCTAGGCTAGTTCCATTCCCTGGCTGTTGGGAACACAGCAGCAATGAACGTGGATGAATAACAGTAAAGGTATACTCTGTCACTCTGCCATACAAAACTGAGTACATACCAGGGAATAAGAGAACAGGGTGCTATGCTAGTTCCATTTCTACCCTTCTTAAAGGCACCTTCACATTAATTTCCATAGTGGTTGTACCAATTTACATTGCCACCAATAGTCATAATGACTGTCATCAAGAAATCTAATGACAGAAATTTCTGCCAATAACATGGATTAAACAGTGATTCTTAGAAATCCTATTGCACACTTAATAAAAATTTAAATGGAGCCTTCAAAATTAAAAAGGTACGATTTTAATACAATAATATTTACAACAGAGCTATAGGTGTACTGTGGGGCGTTTACCCACCACCCCCACAGCTTCCCAGAGTTTTCTTGAGTGTGAGCAACAGGAAATATTAGAAGGATTTATTGCGGAGAATATCGTGGAGATAAACAGATAGAAAATAAAGGATAGCCTCGAGAGGGCCTGGAACCTTTTCCAATGGGCCCCGACTGTCTCTGCCCCAGGGTTTTTATAGAGACGCCAAGGGGTGGAGCAAATGACCTCCTCCCCCAGCACAGCCAAGTGCAGACCATCTCAGACACCTGCACTCAGGCCCGTGGTCCTAATCATCCTCTATGTGGATCTGCTTGGTAAAGCCACAAGGAACCCGAGAACGGCCCCCCACAGTGTACTCATATAATCAATAAAGAGTGTGAAATTTTAGGGTTTATGAGAATTATCTGCAGAGCTTGTTAATGTAAAAGACTCAGATTCACTTTGATAGATATTTCTTAAATGGTTTGTTATTTTAGGGCTTCAATGCATAGCACTCCTTTCCTTCTTAGTTCAAAATGAACTCAGAGATACATGTAGGAATTGAACAGACTTGGATGGAAATATTGTTTTGGACTGACAGGATTACTAAGAATACAGATACAAGTTGATGCTAGGAGGATGACTCAGACTTGGCTCCAAATTAGCAGGCATCACCATTCTGGCATTTGGAGTGTAAATTCTCCAAGGCGTTGCTGGAGAGGAAGCCTCAAGCATTTGTGAAAAGGCTAGTACCGAAGGGAAAGCTGGTGATCTGGTGAGTATGAATTCCTTCTCCTAAATATTGGACATAAGTCTTTTCTCCAGATGGAAATAATCAGTAAGCTGTGAGGACTCAGCACAAACATTATTTTACTTTTATCCCCTTAAAATTGCTTTAGATCTATCTATCTATCTATCTATCTATCTATCTGTCTGTCTGTCTATCTATTCATCTATCTATAGATCTATCATCTATAGATCTATCCATCTATAGATCTATCTATAGATCTATCTATCCATCTATCTATAGATCTATCTATCTATAGATCTATCTATCTATCTATCTATCTATCTATCTATCTATCTATCTATCCATCATTAATCTGTTTATCCCAACAAGCTGGAACTATTGTTGGTTGTGAGTTGTCTGACATGGGTGCTGGGAGCTTAACTCATGCTTTAGATGAGAAGTAAATTCTCTTTACTTCTCAGCCATCTCCCCAACCCCTCTCTGATTTCAATTTTGAGGCAGTAATAGTTTCTGATATCAATCAAACAAACACATGAACTCCCATTCAAACTTGCCTATTGAATTTTATTTGTATGACAATAAATGACTTGAGCCTAGCTACAAAATAATGTAGTAAAAACAGGGTATTGTTACTAACTTAATGAATGAGTATATTAGGAATTTTGTTGTTTTCTAATGATTAATAGAAAGCTAAGCAGAGAAACGTCAATTAAACATTATGGATGTTATTTTTAGGTAGGGATTTATTATGTGAAAATGAATAATCTTCATGAATTATGCTATGAATTAGTTTGGCTCCCTCAGAAGCACACTGAGACAAGGACTGAAGTGCTAATAGTTGAAGGAAATGGGGGGAAAGAGGAGAGGTAGAATAGCCAATAAAGAATGACAATCTCCTCTGCGAGTTGCATTGTGGGATACATGCCTCCCTCCCAGTGGGTCCACCCATGGGCTCACAGGGTGGTGTCTGTGTGCTCTAAACCTGCCAGTTCTCTCTAGCCATTCAGTCCCTGGCGAATCTGGCTAAGCACAGGAGCAACAACAGCTCCAGCAACAGGAAAGACCCTTTGGCAATGGAATGTGCTGGATGGAATTGAGCAGTAGCTGCCTTCACCTGACTGGGAGATGTTCCAGAGTGCAGAAAGCTTTGGATGTTTCACCATAGCCTCTGCTTTACAGTTTGTGAAAATATGTGGTATCATTCCAAAAACATTGCCTTCTTTTCCAAGTTTTGTGTTATTAAAACTGTATGGCAATCTTTACCAACTGCTTTACTTAGGTCTAATGAAATCATTATACCATGTGTGCTTTAAATACTGCATTACACATATTGTATGTATGTTTTAAATACTTTATTACACATATTGTGTGTGTGTGTGTGTGTGTGTGTGTGCAATGACAAGTGTTTGGAGGTCAAAGGGCATGTGGAAGTCCACTCAGTTCTTCAAACTTTGCAGATTCCAATGACTTTGGGCTTAGTGGCCAGCATCTTAACCTCCTGGGCTTTCTCTATCCTGGTCCCCTGACCTGTGTGTCTTTCATGTACAGAGGCAGCATAGTACAATGTGTATTTTTGAATGATGAAGTAGAGATCTTTGCTACAATTTCAAGAGGGCAAAGTCAAGTGATTTTAAATTCTTAATACTCTCTGTTTAATATGTTTTATTCTGGATTCATAAAAATTAAAGACAAGCTAGTCACTCTCCCCCAGTCTCAATTGTCTGTGGCAAACTTAAGTAGTATTGACTATAAAACATTTTGAGTAATTGATACGGTTCCTCACCAAAGCTTGCAAAAGATTTGAAATTATGAATTCAGTGTTTAACAAATGGGGCTCATGAGCTTTTCCTTCATGTGTCATAATTACAAGGTTTTTATTTCTCTTGAAAATTATCCATTTAAATGAATTGAGTGTATTTTAATACAAAATTATGGGAATGTTTTTACATTCCTTTTATTGTACAATGTGCAAATTCTGTTCTAACACCCTCGTTTATCTTATCACACCTTTACTTGTGACGTGAATTTTTTGTCATTTGCAACTTTTCTTATATTTGGCTCAGAGTGTTCATAGAGCCATATTATATCAATTTGATTTTTCTAAGACATAATTAGTCTCTTTATTGTATCCCTCCATTTTACTTTACTAACTACTAATCTTCACTAATTTCCTTCTTGTGTTTTTAGGTAATTTTATTTGGCATCCTTTTCCTAAAATTTCAGTATGAACACTCTAGAAACATTTTCATATTTTATGTGCGAGCTTTAGGTTATATTGTTTCCTCTGGTGTGGCTTTGGCATGCACACAAAATATATATGACTTAAGACCAATTCACGGTCAGTTTCATTTGGTATGTACCCCCACTCTAACAGATATTCATATGTTGTAGCCCACTAGGCTTCCTAGTGGCTGTACCCAGCAGGACTGCATAAGAGGTTGATTGGACCACAAGACTGGGTACCAGGTGACTAATTAGCAAGGGGGAGGTCTTTTGCTCCACCCCTTGGCATTTTTATAAAATAGACCTTTAGAATAAAGTTCTGGGCCCATTTGGATAAGAATCCAGGCCCATCCGAGTCTATCCTGTGTTTTCTCTCCCCTCTTTATATTTCTAACTATCCTCATTCCTCAAGAGTCCCAAGGGTAAATACATGTGGGGGCTGGTCTCCCACATTCATATACCATAAAATTATATCCACAGATATGATAGTAACTGTCAATAAAATAGGCTGATTTTTCAAACGTATAGTACATCATCATATCTAATTTTCTAAATAACATCTTTATAGATATTTTATTTTTAATTTTTATTAGTGTTTGTGAGTACTCCCAGAGGTCAGAATCATGTGTTGAAGTCCTTGGATCTGGGGTTAATAAGAAGACATGAAACGTTCAATGTAGGTGCTGGGAAGAGAACTCACCTCCTGAAACAGAAACAAGTATTTTTAACTGTTAGCTCATTTCTCCATCTTGTAAACAACTTCTTTTTTAAAAGAAAAATATGTATTTATTTTTGTCTTACGCACATTGGTGCATTGCCTTCAGTATATCTGTATACAAATACCCATGTGTGTGCATTACCTTCAGAAGCCAGATCCCCTCAAAATGAAGTTACAGGCCGTCATCTGTCTGTGGTTGCTTGGGATCAAACCCAGGTCCTTTGCAGGAGCAGCTTTTAGGAGAAGGAGAAACACTGTCTTGAAAAGCCAAAAAAAAAAAAAAAGAAAGAGAAAATCCTTTCAACTATAGTCCTTCTTTCTCAGTTTTGCCTTTGTGATATATTTGTGAACGTATATTATAATTTGTTTTTATATATGTATTTATTATATACTATAAAATAGTAATGTGTATATTATTCTTTATATATTTATATATATTTTACGTTTTATATGTATGTAAGGGAATTTGTCCACTGCAATCCATGCATCATTTAACATGCTCCCAGTGTCTCTGAACGTATATAAACAGCAGTTAAGTCTGGAGGACCAGGGAGGTGAAGGTTTAGACTAGTAAGTGATGTGTCATAGATCATATTGAGTACTTCTTTCATGTGCATAATGTTTCTGTTTGCTCATTTGGGAATTTGACAATGGTTCTACTGTGACCGACCTGCTTTATTCTTTTAAATCTTATTGAGCTATATCATCTACACAATGATGGTTGTTAGTAGCGTATATAATTTAAGCTTAAGATACTATAAACTTACTACTTCATTATTAGCTTAACATGTTCCATCTCATCCACCTTTTGATGCAAAGAATCTCAATTTTGTGGGAATACTGTTTTAACTGTATTTTTATTACCAACGACTGCTAACATTCCTGCATAGTAAAAGGAAAATGTTTGAGTTCAACAGAGAGGAAAATGCTCTTAGGAACTTAGCCCTCTCAGACATCTTGGTGTCTCCAGAGGCTTCTGAGCAATGTCTTCACTTTCTTTTTTCACAGTAGGGTACCTGGTGCACTTCCTGCCCTGAGATGGAGTGAGTTACATTTGTACAAACCTCTACCATATCACATTTTAGAAAATAATATAACTTTTAATTTATTTTATTCATTAATTTTTTTCTTTTATTATATATTCATTTTCCTTAATGCCACATTGGGTTTTTTGAACATATACACATATACATATTATTGGATTTCTTCACTCATATACTTGAGGGAGATAATTTACTTTTCTCTTCGTTAGCATTTCCTAATCCAATTTTGTTTTTACTTGACTGGCATGTATAACAGCCCAAGAAACTATGTGTTTACTGTAGTATGGAGTGATTTAGGAATCTATATCTTAGTGGCCAACCCTGCCCACTCCTCTACTGTATTAAGCTGCTGGTGGACATTGCATGCTCTTTTCTTTGATCTGTTACAGTGGCTGGTTACAGTGGCTGGGCTAATATTACCTTCAATCCCACAATGCTTTGTTATATTTATATAATATTCTACACACTTTATCAAATAAGATGTCAGTTGCTGAAATGAATTGTCTTCCTTTTTGACAACTACAAACCCATGTAAAGCATTATTGGGAAAATAATGCCTTCCATGTGCTTGAAAATGAAATAGGTATCCTGAATTTCTGGATACAATACTGATCTGGATCCAGAATGTCATATTTGTATGTTTATATTTACTAATGTTTATTGATTGAGATATATTCAAACATCTCACTACAGTATTTTCATAAATATATTTTTCTTATTGTTTTGAATTATTAGGCACTTTCATTGTTAGGTTGTCATAACAGTTAATTTACTATTGGAAATGTTGCATGATAGATCCCTACATGCTAAATTGTAGTCCTTCATCTTTGATCAGGGGGTGAAGATGCTGTATATTCCTGTGATGAAATGGGAGGTGCTGTGCTCAGGATGCTTGACGTGTCCATCACTCTTCCTGAAGGGTAAGTGATATTTCAGTGTTTCCTGACAATAAGTTCTGGTTGGTTTTCCAGGCCACGCTCTGGCTAGTATTCAGTCACCCTGACAGGTACTCTGCTCTCTAGTCCTACCTTTGCTTCAAAGGTCCTAAAGTACCAGTGGTTTTTTTATCGGGCTTTCTAAACATCTCCTCAGAAACTGTGGGGTTAGATTCAAGGCAAGTTCATTTCAATTTCTGTCCTCTTCACATAAAAGAACCTTATAGAAACATAACCATGCTTTGCACTGCTAAATGAGAGGTCATATGATCATTTCTGGCATCTGTACTTACATATTAATGTTTCCTCAGTAGTGGTCATTCAATTAGTTCTACAGAATAGCTATACTCGTGTCTATTCATCCATTTATCATATATCTATAAATTGTTGATCATCTATTGATATGTTTATTATAACCTGAATTCTACCTCTTACAATATAACTGATGTTTTTATTCACTGCAAAAAATATCCCACATCATTCATTTTCCGGAGTCAGATATGGTTTATCCTTTACTAAGCATTGATCTTTAAGTTGAAACTCAGATTTTTACTGTTTGCTTTTTTGTTTGTTTCAAGTATAAAGCCTATTTGTGTTTAATGTAAAGGGGACTTTGAATGAAAAGTACCATATGTAAATTACACCAAAATGAAAGCCCAATAAATGAGGCATAAGCCTTTGTGAGACCTTGAGGAACTGTGGTAGAAGATAAATAGTGATGATTAAATGAAGCATTTATTTCTGAATGACTCAGATGTAGTCCTTTGAGTATGTGATATTCTTCTGAAATCATCAGAGTTCGTGACTAATGTAAAGTGTCAATCACAACAAACATTTCAGATTTTTTTTGTACTTTACTAAAAACTTTTTTTTTATCCTGATGGTAACAAAGCTGCTGACAACCATGCTTGAGAGTTCTTGCTTTATTTAACACGGAAATGATTCAGAAGCGGCGAGAAAAAAAGAAAATGAGCAAACTTTAAATAATTCTGCTTTACTAATATTTTTTCAGTTTCCTCTGTAAATGGTGATGATTCATCCAACTTCCCCAGTTTTATTGTCCTCTATCTAAAACCAAATATTAAATGCATAAAAATGTACATAAGGGGAAATACTTGAAGGGTTTCAGTTATCCTCGTTATAGATTGCCTGAAATTGAAATGATTCTCCTCCTCCTCCTCCTTCCTCTTCTCCTTCTCCTCTCTCTTCTTCTCCTCCTTCTCCATCCCTTCACAAAGTATCTACATTTCATTATTCTATTCATGTCTTGGTCATTTATGAAAAGTGATAGTCATCTGAATGCTGCCTTCCTTGCTCATTGCCATGAAGCTGTTCTTTAACTGTCTCTATATTTGTGATTAATGAAAACATGGATGAAGAAGAAAATGCATAGGTAAGTATATTTGTACAAATTTTCATTGTATTATCCATTAAAAATGACTCCATTATGCTGGTTGGGATTTCTATCATTTCTTGTTCCCTTCATCTCACATTTCTTTCCCACAGTGTTTCCCACTCTCTGTCCTATAGATCATCTGGACTTTGTAGTTATTGTTGGGTATACTCACAAGGTGACAGTATTAACTCTTCATTTATAACAAGCGAAAACATCTCCAACATTCTCAGACATACCCTCGGATGCACACTGAACCTTCATTCTAGGAGCAGGGCACAAATTAATTATTCAGTTACTTGAAGTTCCTATGGCTTAGCAGTAATGGCCCAAATGCTCATAATCTCTCTTCATCTATTTTTGAGACAACATCAATCAGAGTTTTCATATGTTCCCTTGTCTCAGGAATGTGGTACTATTGATGAGTTTTTTTCTCATTGACTTGAATGAACAACAACAAAAAGGCAAACGTTTGAAAATCAAGTATGGTTTTTCTTGTTATGTCAACATGGCCTTGAGGGCTGTGGACTTCCTTATGACAACATGCTCTTTGAACTCTGTATGGGAAGAAGCTTTCTTTTTATTCCATCTAAGGCATGTATGAAAATAAACTATTGACAAAGAGAAGCACAGTTTGGATGTACTTGCTTAAAGCAAAATTGCTAGAAAAAGATAACTTGACTCAAATCAGGTGCAGTATGCCTTTAACTTTTAACTATGATTTTGATCTTTTTTTAAAAATTTTAAGTGAGAAAGAGAATATGAGCAACAGTTACAGATCTTGAGCTCCTATCCCTAGGCAGAGGTTTTTGTCTCTGTGTGTATATGTATACCTAGATGCAATTGTGTTTCTGTGGAATGAGGCTGAGCATTTATGTATGGGCATGCAAGTTTATTTCTGAAGGATGGAGAACAACCTGGGATGTAGTTGCCCAAGTCCTCTTTATCTTTGAGACAGGTTCTATCACTGGTTTCTAAGTAACTCGTCCAGTATACTATGCAGGCTGATAGGGCATATTAGGAATCCACCCTTCTCTTCTGTGCCTCCACATTGCTGGTAGCATATGTGTCTCCAAGCTGTTTTTTTCCCCGTGTGTTCTGGGGATTGCACCCAGTGCAAACAGGGTGGGCATTTTCCTCACTCAGCTATCTCCTCAGTCCCCCAAGAGGAGTTAAACATGTTTATCTTACAACTACAAGGGACTATCACTAGGTTACATATGTTTGAGAGGAAATTGGGGTTCTAAAAGTTTCAGAGAACTTTTTCAAAAAAAATCATAGAAGTATTGATTTGCAGTCAGGATGTTAACTTTCCCTTAAAACCAAGCTCTTCAGAGACTGTCTATCATCTCTATAATGATGGAGGACTTTCGATGCTCCGCCTCATGAGATTATCAAGTACTGAAAACAGGGCTTATTGTCTAATGGGTCAAATAGGAAGGGAAGGAAGAAAAGAAGGAAAGAAAGACAGAGAAATAAAAGAGTAAGGAAGTAATTAAGAGGTAAGTAAGGAGGTAAGGAGGGAAGAAAGGAAGAAAAGAAGCAAAAAGAAAGAGTGACATAGAGGAAAGAAGGGAAGATTACATCATATAAGTTTCCTGTCATTTTTTTTCATTTTTTAGTGAGATGTTGCAAAGATATTGTCTTATAGAACATTTTCTGAGTGTTAAAACCCATGAATAATTATTTCATAGTCTGAGTCTCCCACATCTGTCATCCTTCTCTTTCTACTGAACTATGTGCCATGAAGTCATGTCCTTCAGCTCCTGCAGTGAAGTCTTGGAAGATACTATGAGATTATTGTGACACTTGGCACTGGGAATCCTGAGAGAACATTGCTGAATATTCTCCTGTTCTCTCCTCTGTGCAAAGTAAATGATATTTACTTGCTTTAAAACTCCTGCTTCTTCTTTCAATTGCCAGATGTTCTCCATTTTTGTGATAAGCATCTTTTCCACTCATTACAAATCGCATTAAATTTTAGCCATAATCGAGATGAAAATGAATATGTAAAACAAATGAAATAGACTTCATTTTCCTATCTTAAATCTGTTTATCTTGGGCTCTGCATTTTGCATCTTTAGCATAAGAAATCTAGAGAAGGGAAAACAATAAATATAATTGTCTTAATTTAAAAGTATTTTACTCTGGAATTTTTCATTGATTGATTGTTAAGAGTATGGATTATAGATACACGGAATACATCCTATCCTGCTGCATAATATCAGTCTATGAACATTAGCAGGTCTGGTATAAATATTTTGAAATCCTGTTGAGTTGTCACAAACAACTAGATGATTCATGTTATTGCATATATACAAACGTTGTCAAAAGTATTCTAACTCTGCTATAAAAAAAGATCAAAATGGAAGATCCTGAGTTGAGGACACAGACATTCTTGGACTTTTAAGTTTTAAGATGCATTTATTGATATGAAATGGTGTCAAATCCCTCTCTAGCATATTTCCCGAAGGCCATAACTTAAATTGTGATTTATCCAGGACTCTATAGCATTAGTTAAAGGTACACTGTCATATTGCTATGAATGTTAGCACAATTCCACATAAAGTGCTAATAAAAATACATGAGTAAGATAAAACCATTTATTCACCATATACTGTATGTCAAAATCAGAAAAAAAAACCAACTCTACTTCAATTACTAATTATACACTTTAGTTCAGTAAGTGTTGGAAACTAACCATACAAACAGGGACCAGGCCATGAGTACAATAAAGTGGACCTACACTAAGCATCACAGGAATCCCAGGGATCTAGCAGAACTTCTACAGTTACCATAGCAATACAGCAAGTCACACTCTTTATAGTAAATCCTTAGAATGGTCAAGACTTAGGATCAGACTACCAACAGCCTGTTTTTGACCGCAATTTTTTATCTTAAGACCATCCCAAGAGGGACAAATCTGTTCTCCAAACAGTTATATATGAGGTTCCCTTTTAATTAGTCCATCTCCTGGCCTCTCATGCCAATAACCTCCTAAGAATTTCCAAAAACCTTTGCGATATCATTATAAAACTATCCCATTCCCCAGTTCATTTTTGAGTTTCAAAGAGGACATTCTGAATGCAAATGAGGACAGTTCATTTTTTCGGGAAGGTGATTTTATGTCTTAAATCTTGAAACTTTGTCAGATACCATTAAAATTCGTTCAACTTCATTACCGTTTGCTTTGCTGTCAACCATTAATAAATCATACATTCATTAAATAGCAGCAAGTTAGGAATAAATTCTGTTTCAGGATGGAAATCATTGGCTATTTATGATAGGATTTATAATTGAATTGATGCAATGTTTGTTCTATTGGATTTTACTTGGCTCTGTTAAGTTTCAGGTTGCTGTGATAGAATAACAAACCAGCATAAGAAATAAATTCTTTCTTGTATGCGTATGTATGTGTTCATGTACAGCTAGCTGCAAATGTATGTGCATGTGTGTGTGTCTGAGGGGTAACAGTCAACTTCAGATGTCTTTCCTCCATCACTTTTCATCTTTCATCTTTGAGACAGGTTTCCTCTTAGAAACTGCTACTCACTGATTAGCTAAAGGAGCTGTCAATCAAATCCCAGGAACATACCTCTCCTTCCATCCCCAGCACTGGATTTACAAACCCTGGCTGGCTTTTTGCACAGATGGTGATGATCAAACCTAGGTCCTCTAGTGATTTTCTGTCATCCCAGCCTCTACCACCCCCAAGTAAAAGCACTTGAAGGGAAAAACGCCCTCCAAATCTGAGAACAGTACTGAAAAAATGTCGTCTGTAGCTTAGCTGTAGCAATTCTTTGTGAAAGAATGTAAGCTGGATTGTAGTTATAGATATGCTCAGTGGCTGAATATACTCTAATAGACAAAGGTGAACTGCTCATATCTTACCCTGGCATGGTTTTTCTTCATCAGGAAGTTAACCATAATTTTGAAGACTATAGAGCTGGTTAATTCTTGTTCAGTGTTAGAACTGTGAAGTTTAAGGCCACTCCATGATACATTTTTAACAGCTAGGTTTTAAAGCTTTTGTTAAAGTATTTTTGACTCAATTCTTTCTGACTGGGAGTCTCTGTCATTTGGAATGTAGAGTAACATTTATAATATAGAGTAACTTTATTTCATGAAAATCACATTGGAAATGAAGGGGGAATTAAGTCATGCTATTTCTCATGAAAATTAAATGGTTTTTTGTTTTATTTTATTTTATTTTTGCTGACTGTATGGTCAAATATCTTCATGAAATAAAAGTAGGATTTTATATCTGTCTTGCATTTTATATCCCTGCCATTTCTTCTGAGTGGTGCTATGATCAATTATTAACATGAATCATGAAAGTTCATCATTTTCTTGGATGTTGAGGTTTGATTATGTGTACTTTAGGGGTTGTCAAGAGTAATTATGAACATGCAGAATTTAGAATGACTCAGAGGTTCTCTAGGTAGTTCAAAACCTTAGGAACAATGTTTAGATGTAAGCAGCCCATATTCTCTCTATCACATGCTTGACTCCCCTGTAAGAATTTATCAGAGTGAAGATGTACAGCTATCTCCTAAGTTGCCTCTAAATTGAGTGGGATACTCTGAAGTCAGTCCTCAGGAGAACCTGCCAATGATGACACCATTCTGCAAAGTTTGTGACTGTCAATGAAACTTCTCCACACATATACAGCAGTGGTGGTGGGTGTCTTCAATTTCAGGACACTTATAAGGGAAAGAGTTTCTAGTTTTTCTTCTTATTATTTTTTTTATTTTTCAAGACAAGGTTTTGCTGTGTCACCCTGGCTGTCCTGGAACTCACTCTGTAGATCAGGCTGGCCTCGAACTCACAGAAATCTACCTGCCTCTGCCTCCTGAAAGCTGGGATTAAAGGCATGTGCCACCACTGCCTCGCTAGTATATTTTCTTGCATTAAGAAAATTCTCATTTTTCTTTCCATGTTTGTTTCCCACAAACTTTGCAGCGAGAAAACAAACACAAAGCTCTCAGACTGCCTTTCTCTCCATCTGCACGTATTGTTCATACATTTCCTTTCAACCAAATTTTTAATTTGAAATAATATTGTTCATTTTAATCACAGTTTTCATGTAGTAGATTATTTTTTCTATTAATTTTACAATCTATTGTTTTTAAATACTCGTGTAAAAAAAACAAAACCTGAGTTTATTTTCCAAAAGATAGAAGCAAACATGAATAGGAATATTTGTCTGTCTGCTCTTGATGTGCTTCCGGTTGCTTGTCTATCTATCTGTCTGTAATAAAATTAAAGAGAATTATACAGCATTTTTCATCATAATATAAAGTGGAAAACAAATTTTAAACACTTTAATGATATTTTTGTTGAATTTATAAATGAGCATTTAATGATTTTCAAGTTTTAAAAATAGTTTTTTATACTTGGATAGGAAAGTTATTGTGACATGTAGATTTGGTAATCTGTTTATTAAATCAAGACAAAAGAGAAATTGGAAGAGATTCACATAGAAATGGCAGAACATAGTCCTCCATCAAATATGATGTCATTAAGTAATGATACTTTTTCAGAGAGAGAGAGAGAGAGAGAGCAACATGTCTGTCTATCATCTAATCATCTATCTATCCATTCATCCTTGCATATAAATAAATATTCTTAAGTTCATGAATCTAATCTTGCCATAAAAGTATGCATGAATTGACTATCGGACGTCAATTTGATTATCACCATTGTTTTTCCTACTGTGAATATTCATAATAATTTAAATAGTTTTAAATTATAACTGTAGCCTTTTACACTGTTGCAATCAGTTTTAGCACATATTTTTTTCTAAAATATAAATATATGTATTAAATTATCAAATATAATATTGTGATTATTTGAAAAAATATATCCTATAATAGGTAATCTAAAACTAATATGTAATTCATATAGTTCACATATGATTTCATGAATCAAAGTTATTCTGAAAAAATATGGAAATCTTGCTCCTTCTACTACTTACTGCATTCATTTTAATAAATCTCTCAAATGAGATGCATTTTAAAAAAATCCCATTTGTACTTATGAAGCTAGAAATCATAACTATCACTGAAATGGACCATGGAATGGCTCTTTTGGAGTTAATGTTGAGATAGCCATCCACCAACACTGTTATGGCTTGGATATGAAGACATCTAAAAGGCCTGTGTGGTAAAGCATTGGCTCATGGTGTAGCCACATTCAGAGGTGGAGTTTAAGGAAGTGATTTGGCTCCTGAAGACTTGGCATCACCAATGAATTACTGATGGTGAATTTAGAACCCAATGGCATTATGAAGGTGAGAGAATTTTCAGAGGAGTATTAGCTTGATGAGACGTATCACTGGGGCTATGCCTTCTGAGGATATATTATTTATTATCTGCTTCTCTCTCTCTCTCTCTCTCTCTCTCTCTCTCTCTCTCTCTCTCTCT
>CABHPQ010187640.1:0-26436 GCA_902168405.1 Peromyscus aztecus
ACTACACTCCACTGGAGATATACCCACTACACTCCACTGGAGATATATCCACTACACTCCACTGGAGATATACCCACTACACTCCATTGGAGATACACCCACTACACTCCATTGGAGAAAATTGATTTTCCATTTCCCAACAGGTTATCGATTTCAATTAGCTTCCAGGTTGGGGGGGGGGGGACTCTGTGTCCACTTCCCTTTCTCGGTGCTGGGATTTTGTCTGGTGTGAACCTGTACAGATCTTGTGCATGCTGTCACAGTCTCTGAATTCTTATGTGTATCAGTCCTCTTGTGTCTGCAAGATGCTGTCTTCCTGGAGTCATCCACCACTTCTGGAGTTTACCATCTTTCTGCCTCCTCTTCCACATAGCCCTAAGCCTTGAGAGGATTCTGATAAAAACACATAATAATCCGGACAATAAATGTTCAGAGCAAGGAAACAATATGAAAAACTGTAAAGGAAAAAAAAGACCAAGTCACTTATAAAGGCATGCCCGTGAGTGTAACACCTGAGTTTTCAGTGGAGACTCTGAAAGCCAGAAGGGCCTGAATGGATGGACAAGCTCTGAGAGACCACAGATACCAGCACCACTGTCCGTCACAAATGACGGAGGAAGGAAACCACCTCACAATAAGAACAAATGTAAGCAATCCAGCTCTACAGAGGGCACCAGGGAAGGAAAATTTGAGTCTGAAGAGAAGGTTAACTACAGCTCAGAACCTGAGACTAGACGTAACACTGTCTGAAGCGGTGATGTTTTATACAGCGCTCATTAACTGGTATTTGAGACTGTGCTGAATCTACCACAGATCACTACCAGAGAGGGAAAAGTCATGCACATACTTCCTTCACTTGACTTTTGTCCCTGTGAAGACTAAAAAACAAATTCTAAAACAATGGCTGCACGACACAGAACAAAAGGAAGAAAGAGGGTTTGTCAATTCATCCATTCACCCATCATTCCTCCATTCATTCAGTCACCCATCCATCCACGCAGTCATTCATCCAGTCATTCTATAGACCCTAAAATGTTATTATAGTTCAAATACTCAAAGTCATAGAAGTGAAGTGTATAAGCCAGACACAACATCACATTTGTCCTCTTTTCAAGGGCAGCAATGACCTCCCTTTGCTCCAATTCCATATAGAATTTCCTGGTTCCATCTAACCTAATCTCACACCACCACCCGATCTAGCCAATTACGCCTCCCTTCTTGAACTGCTTTGCAAGCATGGCTTCCAAGATACCCTCCCCCCTGGCTTTCCTCCTACTTCATCGGCTGCAGCAGCATAGGCTCCTCTTCCCAGCCTTACGATATGTTAATTTCCCCAAGGCTCAGGTCTTGGCCGGCTTCTCCATCCTCATCATCCTTGGACAGAGTTTAGTAACCTCACGACACCAAACATCCTCTCTTTGCTGTTAACACTCACATTTTGATCCCTGACTCACAATTTACTGCAAACCTCCACTGTATGTCCAGGAGTCCCACGTGATAGGCTAATAGGTGCCCCCAAGTATGTACAAAACAGAAACCTGATCTCCTACCCACTCTTACTGGTGCAAAAGAAAGCGTCAGCAACTCCTACTGAATGTGCTAACTCCAATCTAAACGTTTTATCACTTGCAAGTCACCCTCTGTCTCAGCAGGGTGACTACACTACCCTAACCCGTGTTCCTGCCTTCTTCTCTCCAGTCGCCGTGTCCCCAGCACAGGAAGCACACATCCTTTGCAAAAGTGTACAGCATGCCATCTGAATCCATTAACTTAAAACCTTTCAAATAGTTTCCACTACACTTAAAATCGCTTACCTTCCTGCCTGAATCTCCAGGGACCTAAGTGATCTGGGCATATCTGAACCAATACCTAGGTGCCTGCTTTTCTCTCTCAATTAGGACTTCAGGTGCCCTGCTCTTAAACCAGAGAAGCCTAACCCCTTCTAAAAGACTCCAAACTGCATTACTCTGCTTTGTGTCTCCCATAATACTTACTAGTCTGTAAGCACATCGCAGGGACTCCCTAGTGACAGCTGCTACCAGTGGGACGAAGGATGAGTACCATCACTTTGCCTTAGTCATGAAAGCACTCAGACCCTTGCTGGAGCAATTGCAGTGATAAAGTGGGATGCTTGCATCCTCACATTAGTCTCTGACTTGGCAACTCCATTAGATAAAAGAGAGGATGAGAGAGATAGTGAAAGACAGCCCTCAAGTCTAACCTTTAGCGGAGAAAGAGGGAAATTTGCAATCCAGCATGCAGACAGGGGCATTGAGCATGATGGTCCAAGGCAAGAAACTAGGGTGATCAAGAAATACTCAGCACCTGAAATACTGGAATGAAGGAAGACTGTTAAACAAGCAGGGAAAGAGCCTGTCACAGCCTGGCTTGTGAGGCTGTGGGAGTGGACTTGGGAGTAAAGAGATCAGTCTGACTGCTGTGGAGGCAGGAAAACTGAGTCCTGTAACTACCCATCCCTCCTTAAGGCAATGGCTGTATAATGGGACCGTGTCAGGGAAATCAGTCCCTGGTGGACTGGCTTCTCAGAGCCTTGTATGGTTTTATTAGATGGGTATCATGCACCTGCCAAACCGCCCTCTAAACACGTGTGCTTATGCCAACAGATCATTGTTGTTGTCAGTCTCAACTCATAACCTCTGGGGACACTCCTACACAAGTGACATGGTGGTCTATGCCCCCTCCAAGGCTCAATGATCACTATGAAAGAGGGGTGGAAAGGATGTAAAAGATAGAGGAAGGGATAGGATGTTGTCATATCATAGTCTCTCCTCTGAGATTAAAATGTTCCATCCCACAGGGCAGCTCCTTAAGCAGGGATGTAAACAACAAAAATAAAAAAAATAGTGTGGTGCCTTACGCAGCCTTGGTGCAGTGGGAAGGGGCTTGGACCTGCCTAGGCTCAGTGTGCCGGGCTCTGATGATTCCCGATGGGAGACCTTGATTTGGGGGATGTAGAGTGGCCTGGGAGAGAGGGCTAGGAGATAGGAGGAGGGAGGAGGTGGGATCTGTGGGTGGTATGTAGAGTGAGTAGAAATTTTCTTAATAAAAAATAAACAAACAAATAAATAAACAAATAAAAGCAGCTTCAAGAATTCCCTGAAACTAACCAAATTCACTAGTCTCTCCCTGCCGGAGCGAGCGCAATCTGGCTGCAAAGATGACTCTCAGACACGAAGAGCTACCTGGAAGAGATTTAGACCAGCTGTGGCACGTGGAGAGGGTCCTTCAACCCGCTGAGCTGCCTGCAGGCTGAGTGGTGTGCTCCGAGTTCCCAGTTTTGCTGGGCTGAGTCTTGGTGATGCAGCTGTCTTTGAGTCATTTCTGCTCCTGCAAGCATCCCCTCACCCCTCTCCCTGTAACCCCAATAAAACTCACTCGTTCGCCAAGTTGGACTTTGGTGGTATCCCTGCTTTCATCTGTCATGGGTTCCGTATCTGGGATGAGTAGATGGGTGTGCTTCGTCTCTCAAAGAAAAGTTTCAATCACACAACACATGTGTGTGCACACACACACATACACATATGATATCTGCTTAATCACCCAGAGCCAAGTGATGGGCTTGGGTCCTGGTTCTGTCCCTCCCTAGTTATGTGAGGGTGAAGAAATGCTGCAAATAGATCTTAGTTTCCTCATCTACAAAACAGGAAAAACAATAACGCCCAATGGTTGCCACCTCATTGCTTTTTGAAGCAGCTTAGATGTAATAATATAAAGTATCTAGAATATACAGCAATATACACCATATAATGTTATGTCTTAACTGTCATTATTCTTTAAAAATCTGGTTAAAACTATAAAGAAAGCGTGGAAAAGGAAGTTGTGGTCCTGCCTTGCTTTATTTCTTTGGGCTTGTTCCAAACACTTCAAACATTTTTGCAAGGAATTCCATAATGTGGTTCAGTGATTTCACCTAGACCTAACACCCTATCGCTCCAGTCAATTTAAGAACCAGAACAAAAAGTAAGAAGAGGCCCCACGTAACCCTGACTGACTTCTTTTCGGAATACAGTTATTGATTTAACAACCCTATAGAATATTCCAGGACTGGCAGTTATGCTCACAGATAGCTGGAGCCCCATAATTACTATTTTGAGTATAGAACTGTCACTGGACGGGCAATTCTTTCCAGTTCTCAGAGGCAGCATGACCAGCTGAACCATGGTATGAAGACTCTGGGTCCTGGAAACGTGTGCCCTCTTCCTTTCCAGCCTCCAGCCCTCGGGTGGCAGTGCTTCACCGTACTAACCTCAGAGCTCTCCTGTGCTTTTTCAGACATTCAACTGTTCTAGAAACATCCACCGTTAGATTGTCTATACTAAAAAAACTACAGTGAGGTTCTCCTCAGAGTCCTGGAAACACCCCAGCATTTACTCCAAGCTTTCCCACACTACACAAAATCACCCACTTCTACTAAATTTGACAGAGGGCAACTCGGGACCTTCACCTGAAGCATGGTCAACAAAAATGTCTTTGTGTCAGTCAAGGGGATACCTTCTTGGTGTCTATTTTCACTTCCTCCACCTAAGAAATGAGGTGGCCTCTTAGCAAGCTGTCAATGTGGAACCGCCCACACATTCAATGTGCTGTCTACATATGTCATACGACAAAGCCTGTCCCCCTTCAAGTCTCGCCTGCATTTAGATCTTTAGTCCAGTTTTTGATGACTCTTATTTATACTAAATTATCTACAAAGTTATAATGTCAATCAAGGGAGGACTCGTCACTATTTGTATAGAAATATGTCATCATTTCATACACCATATTGTTGGAAGCAAACAAGATATCTGAGTCAACAATATATCCTATGTGGATCAACAGAATTTCAGCTAATTATACTTTTGCTTGTCTCGTGGCTTCTTTCCATTTTAAGCTATACTGGAGCATTTTCATATTGATATCAGTATCTTTATCATAAGTTGTATTGCTTTTGTAGTTCCCTTAGATTTGAGTTAAGATATTTTATATACATACATATATATATATATAGCTATAAGTAGTAAGTATATTATACTATTGATTTTTCTTGAGAATCATGGAAAGTAGAAAGGGTGTGAAACAGACGCAATAGGATTGCTGACAGTATACTCCAGGGTCTGGCAATAAGCATGCCCAAGGTTCTTGATGAATGTTTAAAAATCAATTATCTTCATGTATTTTTGATCATATCTCCTCTCCCTCCCCCCAACTCTTCCCAGATCCACTTCTGATACCCATCCACCAATTTTGTGTTGATTTTACCCCATCAAGACACACATCCTGGAGGAAGATAGGCTTGCGAAACACCAGCTCTGACTCTCACCCCCTATGTGAATCAGGTGAATGATCTCAGCTCCCTCAGCAGCACACTGCACACTTCTAAACTGAAGTTAACATCAGCCCTAACACATTGGCTGTGCCGGGTCTCAAGGTCTGACGGGCTCTGGCACACTACAGGTTCTCCACCAAAGCTAAAGGCTGCTTTCTTTCTCGATCTTGCCTAATTCTCTATTATGTATTAAGAGAGGAAAACCCATGTAGTTCTGATAGCAAACAGCCTTTCAAAGTGCTGAAGGTGACTGGTTCCCCTTCTGGTTCAGTTCACTGTCCTACAGCACTACACCAGGGGAAGGTTATTCACAGATACTGTATTCTTTTCAACGTGGAATGCTACAAGCCTGACAAAGCACTTTTCTGAACTGGAACAAATCGTACCTGCCATTCAGTAATACTTGGAAATTCATCATCAATTTGATTTACACCCAGCATCAATAAATCACACAAAGTATCCCCTGTGTAGCCCAGGGAGTAAACAAAAGTAAACATTGTGCTTCACCTGCCTGGCTGGCCAGACTAAATGCAAACTCTGGCCACCTCAACTGGAATAATGCCTTTAGTCTCTGGTCGAATTGGTTATTTTGGGAAGCTTTTATGGAATATTAACTTTATTCGCTCTAATTCTACAGGAAGCCACATTGGAAGTGCAAGGAAATATAAATGATTAAAAAGCAGAAGTGAGGGGGGAAAAAAGCAAGTGTTTTGCTCTTTTTAACTGTATTTTTTCCAAATAAGGGGGTCCCATATTGCTACTCTGTTTCTAGTAGGGCTACATTCCACCCAGAGGCCCTGGGGGCGGGTAACTGTTTTTGTTGTCTCTTGTTTTTCAAAATAGAGTGGAGGCTAAGAAAGAGAAGTAACATTTTCAATCAGTGGCAATCTCGTAAACTTCGTCATGGAGCAGGAGGAGGAAAACAAGCTAGCTAACCCACCCAGGAATCAATCCCTAACCTGAACTCCAGACTCTGACCAATGAAATCAGCCAATAAGCATTAAAAAAATAAAAAAGAAATAAATGTGATGTGTTATTTTACGTACATTAAGTGTTAGCCCTCCCAGGTTCACGTTATACATTATCTTCCCTGAACCAGGTCTTTACAAGAGACACCAGCCTTAAGTGACACAAAAGTGTTTTAAAATCCCAATTAGTTTGGTGTCCTTTGTTGATATTATTCTGTTTTTCTCTAACCAACAATAATGAATAACCCACAAATGCTAATGAATAACTAACTTCTTTTGTCTCCAAGGACAGCCAAGCCCAACAAGAAATGTCAGAGGGCCTGAGGTAAAATAAAAACCTTTATAATGAAAATCTTCCCAATTATACAGTCCTCAGGGTACTACACATGCAGAAATGTCTTAAATATTTAAATAGTCATGTCAAATGTGTTTAAAGTGGGGATCATAAAACTGATTTCCCAAATGCTTTGAAAAATGAGTTTCTATAAGTCTAATTACAGTGAGTTCTGTTGGACCAGGAAGCATGGAAATACTCTCCCGACTGCTACGTTAAGTGGGGCTCCATATTCACAAGCCCTAGCCAGGCCAGGGAGCTGCCCTACACACAGTGAGTGCCTCCCTCCCATGCTTCCTCCTGAGGTGCAGACAACAGAGGAAGGCTCACCTCTGCACATTAAAAACCGACATGGTGTAAGCAATGAACTTGAAAACTAACTTCTACTGCCTCTAAACTGTTAAGCTAGAACCCCTTCCGTTACCTAGGACAGAACAGAGAAGACACACTGATGCCTGTGACCCAGGCTCTCTCTAACCTGCAATGAACAAGAGCACAGTGATGTGTTTTAAAGACAGCTCTTTTTCCAATGCTTTCCCCAACTCTAACCGTGGGCAAGGTTTGGAAGTGATGGCATCCCAGAGGCAGTAAGGATGGATGCCCTTTCACACAGCTCTCCAAGCATGCCCCACTAAAAGAGACTGGCAATTTGGGTGAAAGTGAGTGATTTCAGGTCTAGGGCAGGGAAGTCCAAGAGAGGTAAAAACATCTTGTTACGTCTGAAAACAGGAAGTATTTAATGGGAACATGGTTAAAGGGCACAGGAACTGACTTCAAGTGGGTTCCTCTGGCCACATTTGGGTTCATTGGAGCATCAGAAAGAATTATGACAGTAATGAGTCACAGAGAACCATTTTTGAAAAAGAGTCCCTAAGTGAGTCTATGGTGATCCTAAAGAGATGAGGGGAAGCTCCTCTTGACAGCTGCTGTGGTCTGAATCCGAAATCTCCCCACAGCCTGTGTATTCACACATCTGCCCCAGCTAGGGGCATTCTTTGGAGCGGTCATAATAATCAGGACATAATTGCCAGGCTGACAGACACTGGGCACAAAAAGCAGAGAGGGGAGGTTATACACAGCTCTAAGCTCTGATCAGAACCTCTGCCTCGTGGTCTGGCTACTGTGCAAGGAGCCATACATTCCTACAGACATGACCAAGTTGCTTCTGCCATCAGGCCTCACTAGGATAGACAGAAGTCCCTTGAACTGTGACGAGACAAGTCCTTCCCCTCTTACATCCGGCATCTATCAAGTATTTTGTCACTGTACTGCTGAAAGTAAGACACCAGCTAATAACCATACAAGGACTGACAAAGTCAGAAAGCATCATCACACTCAACGAAGAGAACCTGACTCAGATACCGACCAGAGGGTTAGCTCGGAGAGGCTCATGAATGTGACGTCATTGACTAACTCTGACGGGAAACGTGTCTGCAATGCAGTGATCTGATGACGATATGGTGTTCACCAGGTAAGTCCTCGGACAAAGAGCACCTGATGTTTCCTGGTGTAACGCTGTGGGCCACACACCAATCATCTATTCCATATTCTTCTTTTTAATGGGGGGGGGTGTGCACACACATACGGGAGGTGTGCACTTGTGCACGTAGGTGTGGAGTCCAGAGGTTAACACTGGTCATCTACTAATCCTTCTCCACCTTATTTCTGAGACAGGGACCCTCTTTCTGAACCTAGGGCTCACCGTTTCAGCCAAAGTGGCTGCAGTGAGCTCAGGGGATTCAAACCTGAGTCAGCTGGTGAAGAAATGGTCAGCCAGCCAGGCCTTGGTGGCGCACGCCTTTAATCCCAGCACTCGGGAGGCAGAGGCAGGCGGATCTCTGTGAGTTCGAGGCCAGCCTGGGCTACCAAGTGAGTTCCAGGAAAGGCGCAAAGCTACACAGAGAAACCCTGTCTCGAAAAACCAAAAAAAAAAAAAAAGAAAGAAAGAAATGGTCAGCCAAACAAGTGTGAGCAAAGAGACAGCTAACCTGAACCCAGCACAAGTGAAAAATGCATGGGTGGTGTAGGGAGAATTGGGGAGACTAAAACAAGGAACCTGAGATGCTGTGATAGCCATATATAATACACTCAAACTGGATTAGAGCTATCTAAATTGAAAACCAGCGAGAAAGGGCGCTTGGATTGTAAGCAGAGAGAGAAAATAATGTATGAATAAAATAAATTATGGAATGCACACTAAGATATAATTATACGTAAGTGAGTCTGTTGTCTGAGTTAACTTCCTTGGTTATGATTAACATGTATTTGTGTAGATACATGAAGAATGCCAATTTTAAGATGAAATGTCACAGTGTCTGTCACTTATTTCCAAGTAGTTCAAAATATTTGAAAAAGATAACTGTGGCAAAATGCTGAGAAGTCAAACCTATTAATCTAGGTTTAGTGGCATATGTCTGTAAGCTCAGCACTTTGGTATGCTGAAGCAGGAGGATCACTAAGTTTAAGGCCTGTCTAGTCTACATACTGAGTTCCAAGCCATCCAAGGCTATACAGTGAAACCTTGTCTCAAAAAAATAGTAATAATTAACTAGTTGTTTAGTTATCATAGAACACAACACAAAATAATGTAAAGCCAAAAAAAAGGACCAAAACACTGAGACCAAACAGTGAGTTTTCTCATTAGGAAGCAGTTGATAAAAAGACTGGCTAACTGAAGTGGAGATGACTGGACAGGGCGCTCCCAGGAAGCTGTTTAAAAAGGTACAGAATCGAGGGAAATTATCCTTTTCTCTTTCTGTCATTTATCCTTCCTCCCCCCTCTTCTCAGAAGGCAGATTCTGGTCAGAGCTGGACTGAGGCGGCCACGGTGCAGCCAAGAGGAACACTGTACAGTCCCGGGCCTGAGAGTGCAGAGCTGAGTAGCCAACACTGACCCCTAAGAGAAATGGCCTCATGACAAGCCCTGGGCACTCCAAGAGGCCAACCAAGTGTCTCTGTGTTTTTATCGTGCCCTCCGGCCCAAGAAACACCTAACAGCCACATTTATTAAGGAGTCGAGTGTCAACACTTAACAGCGTGTGTGTACTAGCAACTTATTAGCTGCTTTAAAAAGTAATATTCATAAATTAAAAGAAAAATAGCGTATCTGTTTGATTCAATAGGCACCGTTTCAGGAGGGAAATATGCTCCCATGGGATACTACCACTTCCCAAACCTTAGGAAAAGGCAGATCCCACCAAGCTCGAGGCCTGTTCACATCTACATGTCACCTAAAATTGTAGTAAAATAGCCCATGGTAACTCATGCCTGTAATCTGAGCACTCAGAAGGCAGAGGCAGGAGTAATTGCCTCACATTTCAAGGCCAGTCTAGGCTACAAAGTGAGTGCACGGTCAGTCTTTGAGACTCTCTCAAAGAAAACCCCAAATGTTAAATAATTAAATTACTTTAAAAATTAAAAAACAAGCTACCCAGCAAACTCCGACACTTTCTTACCTCAAACCAGATCTCTGTACCGACTGAGTACTACCTTTTCCTTCCTGTTGCCCAAGCTCTTAGCAACCACCACTGTCTCTATAAACTTCACTATTCCAAGTCCTTATACAAGAGGACTCATAAAATGCATGTTTTTGAAGCTGATATACTGGATTCAGCACGGTTTACTCAAGGTTTATCTGTTATAGGATGTGCCAGAATTTCCTTTTCAAGTTGAGTATACATGTATCATCATATTATGTCTACACACTCATCTTGTGATGGACACTTGCGCATCTACCTTCTGGCTATGGTGAGTAATGCTTTCAGGAACAGCAATAAAAAGTGCTTGCTTTGCCTGAGACTGTAGCTTCACAAACATCACCAAAAGGAATGTAATGAAATTTACTATGGAAAGTGTCCATCTCCACTAGCAAGAAGTTTACCTGGTGAGCAAAGAAAGCTGTGTATCTCTCTGATTCCTTCAAATTTTTAAGTGTCCTAGGACTCTTTAAGTTCACTGTGGTACCCCAGTAACCTTGAGGTACCATTTGGAACCCACACTATAGGATGCTGAAGCCACTGTTATCTGTGTTTCCAGGATAGTGGAATGTAATCCTTAATCAACAGAAATAACACTATCAAATCTACACTTCCCACCATTGTTCCTCTGTAACATCCTCAAGAACCTAAGTTCTCTGGATACAGTCCCAAGAGTCAGTGCAATCACTCTCGGACTCAGAAAAGGCTCTTCTTATTACTGTGTAAATTATACACCATCCCAAAGCAACGAGGCCCTACTGTGGTTAATTTTGTGTGAACTGCCTGAAATGCAAGGTACTCAAATGTTCGGTGAGACATTATTCCTGGTGTTCATGTTGGGGTGTTTCTGGATGAGATTGACATTTACATCAGCAGACTGGGGAAGGGCATTGCCCTCCTTGGTGATGAGAGACTATATTCAGTCTTCGGGAAGTCTAACCAGAGCAAAAGCTTCCTTCCCTACACGAGAGGCAGCCCTTTCCTACCTAGTTGCTCTTGAACTGGAACACTGATTTCTTCTTCTTGCCTTTGTACTCACACACACGTGTGCTCTCTCATATACATATCAAGCTGTTTCTGGAAGCCTCAACTAGTATTCCCTGAGTTACATGCTGCCCCAGGGTCAAAGCAGTCTCACCCATCTACACTTCTTGGTGAGTCTCTCAAGACTTCATATGTTACATGTTTTACTCTCTTCCAGCATCAGCTCTTATAAAAACTCTACACCTCCAAGCCATGTGGAGCCAGGCAGAAATCTCATCCCTCTAGGCTTGGATTGTGTTTTTCTCCCTACCCAGAACAAATGCTAGAAAGCTCCCCCATGTGCACACATGCCATGCCAGCTCATGCATGAACACACTCATACACTCTCATACACACGACTGAGTACAGTTACGAGGCTAGCACCTCACTTTCCAAATGTGTGCCTAGATGTCCTACTGTCCTCCTTGATCCCCGTGTCATGAGGCCATGGAGCCCTCTCAGCAGTTGATAGGTGGGGCTCGAGAGACGGCTCAGTTGGTTAAATGCTAGCTGTGCAAGCGTGGGGACTTGAGTTTGGATTCCCCAGCACCCACACAAATGCCAGGAGTTAATGAAACATGTGTAACCCCAGAGCTGGGGCAGCGAAGATGGGATCCCTGGAGTATGCTGATCAACCTTTCCAGCAAAACCAGGGAGTTCCATACTCAGTGGTAAGAGACCCTGTCTTAAAAAAAGAAAATGGAGAATAACTGAGGAAGAGATCAGCACTGACATCTGGACTCCACTCCCGCCTGTACATACACACACGCATACTCATACACACAAAGATTGACGCACTACTCTGAGTATATCCCTCTCAGAGTCCTCACTGTGCTTTGTAGCTACCAGTATATTTTTCTAAATTCTCAAACACCCTGAAGGGAAGGCTGCATTTTACATACAAGTCTTCCAGAACAATGGCTTATATTCCCCACAATAGAAGTTCAATAAGTATCTGTTGAATAAATGATCAGATGGAGTTTACACAACCCCAGACCATTGGTTGTTGGCTTGATTTATGAATTCTGACAAGATGTGCAAGGAACAATTCAACCACTTCTGGCCTCACCAAGACCACTGATGGTATCCAAGCTGCAAGGCTGAGAGGAATAACTTCAGATTGTCCCCAGCTTCTTGTCTGTGAGAACTCATGCTCCAAGCATGCTGACAGGAAGCCCGGCACTGTCTACTAGCTAAGAGCCAGCAAGCCTCAGGGGAAGAACTGGGAGGCAGTACTTGCTCGACATGCATTACAAGGTATGCTGGCCCTGATGACTCACTCAGTTAGGCTCCCTTAACCTAAGTTCCTGAAGCACGTTTTCAACCAGGATTATAATTATGGCTTCTATCAAAGTACCATTCCTGAACTCTTTCTTAGTTAGTGTCCCCAAAGAGTTTGTTCTTTTTGGACCTTCATCAGTTAAATCAAGTACAGGACATATCCCGAGCTGTTGCAAACAATCGCTGAGTCTATAATCAGAAAGCATTCCCACATGCAGCCTGATACATACACGATATGAGAAATGCAGGTTATTCATATTAACACCATTACCACTATCAGTCACGTGGACAAACCCAAGGGCCTATAAAAGCAAGCTGGGGCTCACTGGTCAAGATGAGTTGAGAGGTGTCGCTGGGGCAATGCCTCTAAAACCCAACAGAAGCGTTTGGTAGGAAGAAACAGCGCCTAACCCCAGGAGCGCAGTGACCTAAGAGTTACAGACTAGTCTGGAAAGGACCCCCAGGGAAACCTGACCTGAACTTAAATACCAGTACCTCTAGGAGAGTAAACTACTCCAAACAGAAACTAGCCGGGCGTTGGTGGCGCACGCCTTTAATCCCAGCACTCGGGAGGCAGAGCCAGGCGGATCTCTGTGAGTTCGAGGCCAGCCTGGGCTACCAAGTGAGCTCCAGGAGAGGCGCAAAGCTACACAGAGAAACCCTGTCTCGAAAAACCAAAAAAAAAAAAAAACAAACAGAAACTAGACTAAATGTAAATTAATTGGAAAAGCGATAATAAGAAAGTATAAGAGAAATATAAAAGCTACATGTATGCTTACTGTTGTAGGGTTTTTTGTTTTTTGTTGGTTTGGGTTTGTTTGTTTTTTTTTAATCTCTTCACTTATGCCAAAAACTCCATACACCAAAATACACAGACACCAAGACAAACAAGTCTTTGGCTACATGTCTGTCATAAATCATTATTCACCTTAATTAACAGGGTATGTGGCCATTCAGTAGCCTGTTAGTAACTCTACTGAGCAGTATAAGCACTTTGAATACAAACATTTAAATACTACATGATGAAGTACCTTAAGGAATATACAGAGGGCTACTGCACATAAAACGCTGTAGCTATGGAGGATTCAGGCTCTTTTTCTTCCTGGCCTAAACACACACACCATCTGCAACATACATTCATTAAGTCCACACCAATTGCTAGAGAAAGTGTCGTGGAAATACTTTGTTAGTCCTCACAACTACTCTTTAATTTGAAATATATGGTAACCCACCCAATCACTACTAGACTAAAACCACATGTTGTATTTCAAATTAACCATGTTTTCTAGTCCCTCACAAATTTTAGATACATGTTTATTATTCTTGTTGGAGACAGGGCTCATTGGTGGAGCGGCTGCCTAGCATGCTACTCTAAGGCCATGGTTTCAATCCCCAGCGTTAAGGGGGAATGGATTATCCATTATTCCCCGTACTGATTTCACTCTTCAGTTTCTTATTTATATTTACTGACTCCTCGTTTTACTGGTTATTACAATGTCTCTCTTTTAACCATTTTCCTTCTAAGCAAAGCTTTTCTTCTAGTACTTCTAACACCAGCAGTGGTTCTGGTTCAGCCTTGTCCTCCATGGTCTGTAGAATCCACTCCACCCTGTAAGCCGGGGCAGAGCCACATGTATGCAGAAGACAGACTTCGTCACCTTGCTCCTGTCCCCTTCATCACCTCCCTCACTACCTCCCTTTTGAGCTGACCTTTCTGCGTACCTTCTCCTCTGCTTCACGTGCCGAGGTGTCACACATTTGTATTTAGCACTTATACACACAGACACAAGTACACACCCAACCCCTTACCAAGCATGAGACTGTGAACTTTGACTTTGATGTTAAATTACATATATTTTCTATAGAACTCGCTGGCAGTGAACAGACATGAGGGAGATAAAACGTTCTCATTTTTAAAAGATTCCAAAATGACAATCCTACCTTTCTCGGGATTTGAAGAAAAGGGGTCTCCAAATTCTTGCTGTTTGGGCTTTACAGTAAGTGGTGATGCCATGCCACCAGTCTGAGTGGCCTGAAATTGAGGCTTCCCATTGGTGAGTAACTGTCTCCTGGGGCTCAGGGCAGGCAGATGGATGGGGCTCACGGCCATGTTGCTCTGAGGAGCCATCCCTGCTCCGGAGGACATCTTGAGATGGAGGCTGTTAGCAAGACTTCCAATGGTGGGGCTGGGTGTGCTGGCACAGGATGAGGGGCCCGGAGTGCCTGAGTGGGCTCTGAGGGGAGGAATATGTTGACCACTGAGCAACCCAGGCCCCTGTGGGGTTCTCGACGTCCGATGGAGACTCATGCCACATGACCTTCCATTCATTGTGAAAGCCCTAAGGCCAAGATGGTCAATATCCAATGGCACTACTGATTCTTTCAGGACAAGTCAAGTAATTTATCCATGGGATAGGTGATAAGTCTGTTTAAAACAAAAGCAAATACAGGCATTGGGAAAGGTAAAACTGAAAATAAGACACAGCAATTTTTCAACTTGTACAGCATTCATACCACCACCAGCAGCACCACCACCACCACCACCACAACAACAACAACAAAAACCCACACTTGGCAAACTAGCCCCTTATGCAGAACAAGATCATAAAACACACAGCTCCTTGGCAAGGACTCTCCACTTCTGCATTCATGGGAGGCATGTATTATGGGTCACTGCACTGTTCTGTTTGGCACTGTGCCCTTCTCAATATGGTACTCTCAGCAGCTACCACCAGTCTACTGAGGACGGCTTACAAAATGTAACTTACTCTACTCCCAAGGGATTGGTACATACACTGCACTTTCCCTACAGCGTGTCTCTGGAAAGCCAGAACACCAGCCTCTGGGAGCTGAGACACTCAACTTCTGAAGTTCCCAGTCAACAAATACAAAGCCAACATGATGCTCATTCTAAGAGAAGTATTTTCAGAGTGCCCAGATTTGCAGAAGATGAGAACTCTAGGCATGGGGCTATTAGTTTTCATAGATCCTTACATTTAAATACTTACAACAGCATCAAGCATCAGACCTTAGATTCATATTGATTCTGAATTATGGAACTAGAAATGGACTCAATGCCACAATACTCCACCTTCCATGTGAGGGTCTGAGAGAGGAGAGAGCTATAAACAACACCTCCTGAAAAACACAGAAGAGGAGCTCTTAAAGGTGGGTGCCAGTATGTTCACAGAAAGCCCTACTGTATTACGATATATACCATACTGTCAGGAAGCCTCCAATGGGACCAGAGAAAAATTACCAATGTGTCCACCAAATGCCATTCTCTACTTGTAGGTGATGACATCAACACTCTCGAGGTCTAAAACTAGGGAAGGCTCTTCCCCTCACTAACGACTTACTCCCCAGGGTAGGTCCAAGGAGGTGGGCAAGTGACGCCATAGTGCCTCTACTGAAAATGTCTGCAACAGCCACAGTGTGTCTTTTAGAGAGACAAGATAGTCATAGGAAGCAGCCACGGCTGAATAAACACAGGAAATGAAGACTGAGAACAAGTCAATAATATCCATATGTCCTCAATAGGATACGTCTTGGGATTTGTTTTTCCCTGTAGGATCCATTTGAGGTCTTGAACAAATATTTTCAACTCAACTCCAAAAGATGCAAAAGGAATGACTGCACCAATCATCACGGGAAGGCTACCAAGGAATGAAAACTGTTTCAAGGACATTGTTTCCTTTCACCATTTTAGGAAATAAAAAATACTTAAATGTTCACTGTGCTTTCCATAAAATTACCATGCATGCCTATGTTGAGGTGCTCTGAATGTAATTCAAATGTAAAATTCAGAATGTACTCTTGATTCCTCTTGCTTTGCCAAGAATCCCATCCTGTGATGACATTTAGCTTTGCCGATCCTAAGGGACAGACAACAACTCTCTCTGTCATATAGCTACCACTCCTACTCCCCTGCCACCACAGGTCCCATGGAAAGACGAGTCTAAGTTATCCAAACCTGCATGGCTGAAGTTCCTTTATGAAACAGTAAGACTAGAGCTTGCTACAAAGTGGTCCCGAGTCTGTTCTTCTTTGACTATGGAAAACGCCCCACACACTGTCTGTTATGTGCACATCTGTTGTATTACCAGCCACTCTCTTCATCCCTTGATTGGCTGATCTTGAGCAAGAATCAGAATCATTATCCAGTCTCCACTCATTCATAAAATAGTGGTTTCTGAGCACTCTGAACTTTCCAAGGAAGCATTTATTCACTATCCATCAAAAGGGAAAAAAAATCAAATAAATATGCCATATTGGCAAATTTTTGAAAATGAAGAACGGTCCAAAACGACTGTAGTCAGTTAAACCATGTCCAAGTGGCGAGAGTCTGCAGATTTGTTGACTGTGATCATTTCCGTTTTTTTTTTTAAAGGAGCCATTTTTGCACCAGCATCATATATAAGTAGTTCTCATCAAAATCTGTATCAAAACCACATCACCAAGTATTCCACCATTAGGTCCACAAGAAAGAAATGAGAGGAACAAGAACTAGAATTAAGCATCATGTACTCATACTGACATTTTATACATGAATATTTATTCTGCTTTTTTTTATAAATTGCACTCCTGTTTGAAACAGGTTTTAAAAAGGTAACAAAATATACTTAAATTTTATAACTGAAAAAAAATCAGAAAAATGAAGTGATTAATACAGAAAAAATAGGTGAATAGCATGTACATTAAGCAAAACCACCCATGAGATGGAAAAAAGAAAAAGAAAAGATTAGAAACTACATGAGGGAAAAAAGACATAAGATGAAAAGAAAGAAACTGTATATGGAAATATGTCTAAAATTAAAGTTTTCACATGAATTATGTCAACAAATCTTTCAAGCATTTGACACTAGTACCTAGAAATCAATTTAGTTTTCTCACAGTGCAACATTTTATATACTTCTGAGCTAAGCCATTGATCAAATACCATTTCAAGCCCACTGGGTAATAAGGCAGGAGTGAAGAAGCACTTGGTTTTAGGAAAGACGTGTGTTCAAGCATCAGTGGGAAGTATTGGAGAAGCCAAGGAGCTGAGACCTAAGTCACCAGCTCCCTGGACTCAGTTCTCCATCCATAAACGCCTGGGGAAAACAAATGCATTCACCCGAGTCTCTTGATATTTGGGTTTTTCTAATACTCTAGGTAAGGAGTGCTATTTTTAAAACACTCATGTACTATAATAACAAATGGAGATGCAGCATCTATTTCTTTATCAATTAAAGCTAGAGAAATTGTGTAGACAGAGAAGGAAAAACAGTGGCACTCTCTACCAACCCAATTAAACAACGGTGGGAAAGCCGGCCCTCCCCAACACCATGCACAAAGACAGCACTAACCAACAACAGTGAAATACAGCACTAAATTATATTCTGCTAAGAAAAAAAATCACAGTTAGCAGTATTCTAAACTTAACCAGGAAAACTCCACTGAAAGAACCTCTTTTTAACAAAGATGTATTTACTTGTATTTTATATGTCTCAGTGTTGTATTTGCACCACGTGCCTGATTGGCGCCCATAGACCCCAGAAGAGGATTTCAAGTCCACTGAAACTGGAGACACACACAGGTAGTGGTGAGCTGCCATGTGGGTGCTGGGAACTGAACCTGGGTCCTCTGCAAGAGCAGCCATTGCTTTTAACCAGTGAGCCATCTCCGGCCCCCTCTTTTTATTTAAAAACGCTCACAAGTTTCTCCTCTGTCTTATGCCCAAACCCTCTACTCAAGACTACCAAAAAAAAAAAGGAAAGAAAAGGAAAAAGAAAAACAGACAAAGAATTTTTAAAGGAAAAAGCAAAGAGAATCCAGAAATACAAATTTCAGGTTTTTCCTATGTGACACTTTGCCATATTTAGATTTTTATACCCCATTGGGTCTCACAATGAAAATGTTCACTCTGCTAATGAGTTACTAAATCTTTCCTTTTGAGAACTTTCAACCTCTTAAAACACACTCCTATAATTCAGGTTAGAGAGGAAGTGACCTAACCCCTAAGGAAACCAAGGTAGAAAACCATTTAATAATGCCACTCCTTTTCTGGAAAAGCACTAACTTTGATCAAAACATAAAATCACGACTCAACCTTCTTCCCAGGGCTACAGGCACTTCTCCTTATGGATTAAGAGAGATTAAACAAATGAAAGCAATGTTAACTCATCCGTTTAAGAAAATTCCAGAAACAAGTTCCGCAGTGCCTATTTACAGCCAAAGGCCCTTTCTTAGTAAATACCATTAATAGACTCATCTAGAGTCATAATTCATCTGATGAGCCAGTTAATTATTAATTTTCATACATCATTTCATTTCCTTAGGCTACATTTAGCCTTTGTTACATTTTCCATTCCTTATGCTGAGAGCATTTCTTACCCTGTAACCAAAAAAAAAAAAAAAATCCTGTTAATGAAGCACAAATAATGGGCAGGAAGCAAACTGATCCTGAATATGATCATATTTATGTATATGCATATAAGTAAATGTGTGCACGATTTATGGTGTATGCGTACCTGTGTGTGTGTGCATGTGTGTATGCGTGTGCATGCATGTGTGGCAACTATGACATGTTATCCTTTCCATTTTCCCCGTTTGAGTTAATGATTGTATAGTTTCATTAAGTTCTGTCATTTCAACTTCATGGCCTTCATCGTTTAACAGGCCCATGTTATTCTCCTGGGCTTCTCCTGTTACAGCTTTTTGTAGCCAGAAGAATATAGAAATGAAAAACCTACTGATGGATAATATAAGGTATTCTCATGCACGGCCACAGTGTGAAGCAGATTTTGCAATTTAATCAAGGACAGATAGAGCTGAATGTTCTTATATCCCAAGAGTTCATTTTAATAAGCAGAATGTACCTTGTTCTAACACAGGTGACTGACTCCTCAGTAAAGATTGTATAAACAAAAACCAATCATGTAAGTCATTTTATTGGCAACAATATAAACACAGCTATATTAGATGTCACCAATAAATCAGAGTGATTCTTGTCTGCAATTTCAACAAGAGGGAAGTGCAAACATGAGTCCATGAAGCTGGAGGATATGATGGAGGAAATATATCGAATGTGGACACTATCATTTCTCTAGACCCAAACTGGAAGGTCCTCTATTAGGATGAATGGGTCCACAGCAAAACAGAGTTGTCTGTATGGGTTTCTAACTGTATGCACTGAAACCAACAAAGCCACAAAAGGCTCACAAAAAGAAACTCATACTTGAGCTCTAGAGCAGAAACTCAAAGAAGCGTATAGATCTCTTCACACAAGTATTCTCAAGTCCTAATGAAGACTGTAAGCACATGA
This sequence comes from Peromyscus aztecus, assembly GCA_902168405.1. Taxonomy (NCBI): domain Eukaryota; kingdom Metazoa; phylum Chordata; class Mammalia; order Rodentia; family Cricetidae; genus Peromyscus; species Peromyscus aztecus. The sequence goes on from CABHPQ010187640.1 coordinate 19,715, forward strand.
CCACATTTACTGAACATCAGTGTGTTCCGATGTCTAACAACACACTCACTGGTAAGATGAAATCAGAGATTTCACTTTAGCACTAATTAATAAGACAAATGAGTGTCCCCAGCAGGCATTCCACCCAAGTCTTCCAAAGACCACTCAGAAGAGACACTATAACCTGCATTAGGGCCCCCCTTCAACAGAACCCACGACTTCGATGTATCTGTGGATCCAAACTCTAAGCTAATTCATGATCCACGTATTGTAACTATTCTAAGTTTTGTATTTATGAATTGCCTCTAAAAGGAAGGTAATTTTTCTTAAGCATATGGACTAAGATAACTAACAGTGCATTTTAAATTTAAGACTTTAACTATGATGTTCACAATGTGAGCAGTGGGCATGGTCAAGGCCTAACTGAAGAGGAGACAGGAGCGGCCAACTAGTTCTGGAACCCGTCCTAGTCAGTCAGTCTGAAAGTCAGAAGCAACATTCTGAAGATCCAGGTAGTAGCTGTGATGACGAGGACAGTGATTACAGACCAGATGGCTGGTAGGCAATCAGCATCTTCCCAGAGACCGTGCTGGAGAAGGACAATGGAGCTAGGTGACAGCTCTCCCCCCAGAACGCACCTTCTACACCTGAGTGCATCTCCAGGACTCTCTCAGCCTCCTAATGTCCCTGGATTTAGCAATAATTACTGAGAAGGGTGTCATTATTTTGCCTCAGTCATTAACTCATCAGCGAGTACAGAAAGGTCTAGAAAGCCGAGGCCCTAGAAAGAATGGTCAGTCAATGCAAAAACAAAATCATCATCGTAAGAAATTAGCATGAACTTGAAACCAAAACCATTTCAGCACAAACAGGGATGTTTGGACAGGCAGTCATGGACTGGCCATGCCTCAGCATGGCACAGGTGGGGATATGCTGAGTTCCTAGGCCTACAGTTACCCAAGTATTCATTCTAAAGCAGTGTTTTGCAAACTGGGCAGCAGTCCCCTGACAGCCTATGGTATCAGTTACTCAACAGGGTAAGCCTCTTAAAATAAATAGAACAGACTGCAATCTATTTGCAGCTATCAGAGTACATCAAGAGTAATGGTCAAGAACTGTTCTATTTCATTTCTTTGCAGGTGTACCTATCTGTATGCACAGTGTGTTTTGGATAAGATAAACACTATGGTGGGTCATGATAAAATGAAATAAAACCTCATGTTAGAAAACAATTTGGAAGGCTGGGCAGCGGTGGCACACGCCTTTAATCTCAGCACTCGGAAGGCAGAGCCAGGCGGATCTCTGTGAGTTTGAGGCCAACCCGATCTACAGAGCAAACTCCAAGACAGGCACAAAAATTACACAGAGAAACCCTGTCTCAAAAAAACCGAGAGAGAGAGAGAGAGAGAGAGAGAGAGAGAGAGAGAGAGAGAGAGAGAAAGGAAGGAAGGAAGGAAGGAAGGAAGGAAGGAAGGAAGGAAGGAAGGAAGGAAGGAAGGAAGGAAGGAAGAAAAAGAAAACCATTTGGACTCTGCTGACCTCAAACACCTACAAACAGCAGCTGTGGGTACAGCCAGATTTTAAAAATCAAGGTAAAAGAAATACCAAAATAGTGTAAAATGAAGAAGCTTGACACTTTAGGTTTTTCTTTGTTTTGTTTTGAGACAGGGTTTCTCCATGTAGCCCTGGCTGTCCTAGAACTCCCTTTGTAGACCAGGATGGCCTTGAACTCACAGATCCTCCTGCCTCTGCCTCAGCTTTATTTTTTTTTTAAGGGCAAACAATGCAAAGCTACATTTCAGCCATTGCTATCTATCACCTCTCAGTAGAAAGCGATTGATCATTTGTGCTGATAAGTAGCAACTGAGCAACCAAGAGCATCAGCATCAAAATGACTGACAGCAGGGTCTGAAGAGACAGTGCAAAGGTTAAGAAGAGCACTGGCTGCTCTTCAGAGGACAGGGTTCAGTTCCCAGCACCCACAGGCCAGCTCACAACTGTCTGCAACTCAGTTTCAAGGGATGCATGTGGTGAATATGCATGCAAATAAACATCCTTACCTATAAATCAATAGGAATAATACTTAGGGATTACTTGTAGATCTTCCTGGTTGCAGAGTGTAGACATCTATCCCAAGATTGAAGCCATGCCCAGACAGAAAAACCAAAATATGGAATAGTTATATATATACACACACACATATACACACACACACACACACACACAACTCAGTTTTTCAGGACTCTGTTTTTTTGAAATGTGTTCTTAATATGAATTAACCATCAGATCCTGAGACGAAGAATCTGAAATGGAAAATATGAACTCATCCCCTATGACGTCACCCCTGAATTAATTACCTGCACTACTGGGACTGAGTCCCAAACGGCCATCATTTAAGACACAAAGCCCTCTTCTTTGAGAAACAGAAAAGTCATGAAAACTGACTGGAGAATGTTCTTTGTAAAGAAACCATGAAAATCCATCCTCACACAAAGAGGTACAGGGGACGTGGACTATGCCTAAATGGAAAGCGGCTCCTTGTCATTTGGCTTGTATAACCTGCCACTCAGTCCACAGGAACGGCTATTTTTAAGGCTAAAACCACCATTTTCTCAAAAGGGTAAGAAACAGCTACCTAGAGAAGATTCTAGAAGCAAAGCTGACCATTCAAACCAAAGTCAAGCTTGCTAAAGAATCTCTGTCACACATGGACTGAGTGATTTCTCTCCTTTGCCACAGTTACTGCTGAAAAGTAACCACGGTTAAGTATTTTTAGTCCTTGGTAGACAGAAGTTTTATACAAGTTAATTCTGTTCACTGACATCAGGGAAGAAGTATGAATGTCCACAACAATGACTAGGCCTTTACCCAACATGACAACGTATTTATTAAAAATTGTGTTTAAACCTTCATGAATGAGTCAGTCAAGTTACAGACAGGAGTGGAGCCTACTGGTCATGCTGGAAAGGTTGGGAAAACATTCATCTATTTCTTCACACACAAAAACAGCAGAAGTCCCACTCAGTCCTGGACTCTATCTGGCTTTCTGTGTACAGTATTCAACAAGCCTAGAAACGAAACTTGGAAGTTCTGGCTCAGAACTGTAAAAACCACTGATGTTCAGAAATACTGGCCACTTTATCAAGGAGCCTGGGACAAGGTCAGATCTTGTGCTCGAGCCTATCTGCTCATCTAAAGTTCCTTGAGGCTTGCTGCCCCTGAAGGAACGTGCAGCCTTTCATGTTCTCGGCCTAGAGATCACAGCAGACAAGAATGGCCCCACTACTTTCCTCATCTCAAGTGCGCGCTCAGCTAGGTGGTGTCCCTGAGATTTCAAGCCTTGCAGACAAATCCCGATTTTGTTCCCAAGACAGAAAATAGTTAGACTGTTGCTCTAGCACACTGCCTTGAAACCTACCTCCAGAGTTTCCCAGCTTCCTCTCTTTCTCCGTCTGTGTGTGGATGTGTGTATACATGTATGCAAGTTTGTATGTGTGCAGATCAACAAGGAAAGGTACAAGCACACACGCATGTGGGAAACAGATGACCACCTCAGGTGTCAACCCCAGGAATGCACTCTGCCTCCTTTGAAACAAGGTCTCATATTGACCCCGAGCTCCCCAACTAAGCTACACTTAACTGATCCCCAATGTCTCTGCCTCCCCAGTGCTGGCATTACAGGGGTGTACTACCATATTTACATTTTTACATAGGTTCTAGGATACTGGTCATGCTGAAAATGTTGGAAAAACATTCATCTCATGGTCCTCATACTTGCAAGGCATGAGTTTTGCCAACTGAACCACCTACAAGCCAGCTTCTACCCACTCTCCAAGCCCACTGTATGTATGCCCTTCACACTCCTGTGTTATAGTCTCCATGGCTCTTATCTGTCAAATGGCGATACTCATACTATTGTGCGCTGTTTATTGCATTACAGAGCAGCAAATGAGAAAATGCATGTCACATTCTTAGTACAGTGCCAAGGACATAAAGAACCCAACAAATGTTAACTATTTTCCTCCACATACATTTTTCATTTCACATTCCTACCATTCTTCAGTGCTCTGTGGCTATCTGCCTATGTTTCATTTCCCTGTCTAAAGTCTCCTTTCATTGAGTTTTGCGGTTATGTCTACTTTATATGTGAACTCCCCCCAGCCCTTGTATTTAGAGATGGTCATATAACATATTTGCATATCTATCCTTTTCACACATGACTTAGCATACACATATTTCAATACTAACTTATTATATACATATAACTTACGTATATACATATTTACTACATTTGTTATTCATATTACACAGAAAATAAGTGCCCTCATCATTTATCTGAATAAATGAAAGGACATGTGACAATGCAATAATGAGTCCCATGCTCTGTGACCTGAAGATCCAGTTTAATTACAGCTGTATGCTTTCTAGCCTGTTGTTCATTCCCATCTCTCTTTGGTTCTCTAAGTAGGAAAAAGTAACATAGAAACTCTGTCCCATCCTCTGGGAAGACACAATATTCTTGCCTGAATCTTGACATTCTGGTAGACAATTATCACAGTCAATTCAGTACTAGAGCTAAGTTATGTTTGCTGTGGAGTGCTGGCCCTCATACCAGGGCTACCAATGCATTCTCTTAGCATTTTTCCTGCTCTCCCAGAATCACAGCAGGCATGTTACAAAGGTAGGTACCAGACTGCCGACTGGTACAGGTATGATCCATTTCACTTGTATCTCTCCTTAATTCTGTCACCTTAAGTAATGCTCAAACAACTACTTTCTCTACGCCAAACTGTTCCCATCTCCTTTAAAGGAAAACCCAGATTATCTGACCTACTATAAAGTTGAGTGCAGATCAAACAAAGGTAGAACTATTCCAATTCTGTAAGACACTTGTTCAGGCAAACTCACACAAGTGTTAGAAGTGAGGGTAATGTTACCTTAAAGCAGTAGTTCTCGACCTTCCTAATGCTGGGACCCTTTAATACAGTTCCTCATGTCATGGTGATCCCTGAACATAAAATTATTTCGTTGCTCCTTCATAACTGTAATTTTGCTACTGTTATGAACTGTAATGCAAATGTCTGATAAGCAACTCACAAATTAAGAACCACTGCCTTAAAGGGAGGCAGTCCCTGGAGGGCCCTGTGAGAGATGCTCCTGGGATGCCAGTTTGTTGGGTGTGTCCTGTTTATGAAGCTAACAGGTGTGATCTTCCACATGGACATTTTGTTCGGCCTCAATAAAAATGTTGGCTTTTGTGTCAACTCTGCCTAAAGTAAGTGGATAATTAGGAAAACCTGAAACTTGGGCATCTTTTATAAAAATTCAGCTCATCTCAATGTCATATTAAAGACTCCATTTTGTCTCTTTCTCCTGGAATAAGAATGTCATCGTATTTTAATTGCAAAGACTACCTACGTGCCTTTTTTTCCTTCAGTCCTGACTGAGTTTATAAACTAGCCAAACATAAAAGGGTTAATCCTGTATTGACTCCTTATTTATAATATAACTTCCTCTATAGAAAAATAATTGCAGAAACACAGGAAATGACTTCTCCAAGGGTAAGAGTGTGCTCTGGTCCTTCTTCCTGGATCTGCTCCTTCAAAATAACTCCTACAGTTGGGGAGAACTAAACACTAACATCCCAACTCCAATGGTCAGCAACCTTGACCTGAGAGGACAATGTAGACAGACTATCCTCAGAATATTCCTAGTAGGAACAAGGTAACGTGAACACTGACCTGTCTTCTGAAACTGTGGAAGGGCCATCCCAGCCACATAAGTAAAGGCAGGGCTTTTACAAACTATCACTTCCATGTACTTAACTCTCCCCATTCTTTTTCGGCCAGGTAAAAATTCCACACTAGGTAGAGTCTGGAGTGCATCCCAGAAAGAGAGTTACTTCCCATTTAGAATAAGAACCACCTTCTCCCAAGCAAACCAACCAACCTCAGTTATCCAGCGTCTGCTAATCTGAGTGGGAACTCTGGTAGAACCAATGAACTGTAGAAAAGCCACTCTGCCCAGAGTCACCTCAAGAGAAGCGAGGAGAGAGGGCATCATCCCAGAGCACACAGAATTAACTAACTCAAATCTCAAGAAGGGCTGAGTCCTCCTGGCATGGAAGAAAAGAAACCAATAAGGTACCAGTAAGAATGAGAATATTCTCGATGAAAACTGTGGTAAATTCTAGTAAAGTCACTAAATGTAAGCAGTTCTCACTGGAGAAGAAAGGGGTGGGCATACACTCTCACACAGCTCTCTCTTCATGTCAACGTTTCCAGGCACAACTTTCAATGTTTTTCTGCAAACTTTTGCTGGTTCACCTGCTTTATGTAGCCTCAGTGCAAACAAGAGAAGAGGGGAAGTAAGATTTAAACTAACGCAAGTCCATTTTTACAATTTTAAGAGTTCCTCATGTAGTCTACAAAGTGAAGTCCAGTGGGCAAGGAGACATTTGGGGACCGGGCCTGGCTACCACCCAAGGCAGAAAGCATGACTCATCAGAGCTTCAGAGCGGACAGAAGACACTTCGCATTTGTCTTGAGTTCACCTTCAGGCCAAGAACGGCTCTCAACTGAGAAACTCTAGTATTTTTCCTGGATGCTTAAGTTTGGCAGGGGTTCTTGGGCAAAACCCCTGGAGTCTCAGGGTCTTGATTTTTCCCCAGCCCCCCACCCCCACCCCAGGACTTTTAACAGTTCCCACTGGGGACTCCAGGTCCCATAACCCAAAAGGAACTG
>CABHPQ010187641.1:0-20299 GCA_902168405.1 Peromyscus aztecus
CCTGTAAAAGAAGCTACAGGAAATAATGGGAGTTGGCACTCCCCATCGGTACCCTTGACCCTAGAAACTCAGTCATGTTGCAAGCCTGCTCTGTGAATACAGGCTATCCTTCAACTCAACCCAGAGCAGAGACATAAATGTTCAACTCCATTACAATACCTAGTTATCTGCTGGTCCCAAGGAGGCAGGTGAAAGCAATAGTCAACGAAGAATAAAAGAAAGAAACAAGTAAAAACCCCTCACATCCAAAATGAGCCCGCAAGCTAAAACTCCAAAACGCAAAATAATCTAATTCTAAGAACACCAAATCAACCATCAGGTTACAAATTCAGCCCAAAGGAAATCAATTTCTTAGAACACTCAGACAAAACTCTAAATATACTTAGAAATGGTAGATGAGTGAAGCATCCATTTTAAGCATGGGTTTAAGAAAACAAAAAAAGCAGAATCCTAAAGTAACAATTAAAATCTTAGGATATGAGTATCATGAATTGTACTAGAAAAATTCAGTAAACAACTCAAGACATGCAAAGAGAATAAGGAATCCAAAGGCACTGCTTAGGAGACTTTGCAGCGCTCCTCACTCTGGAGGATGCTGAGGCAAGTACACTCTTCTCTGAAATTAAAGTTCAACTAAGAAACGTGACAGATGGGTATAAAAGCTCTGATATATATGAAATTATTCCATTAGGAAGTGGAGCGAATTACATGTTCGTAGACTGAAAATAAATGGGAAATAAAAGACAAACTCACACCTAGATCCATTGAAAAGAACAGAAAAGAATCAGGATCAGGGAAAACTCTCACGTGGGCTGGAGTTTGATGGTTAACTTTCAAAAGCAAGATGCAAAGCCAGCACCACACAATATATTCAAAGTCTTTAAAGAAAGAGGCTGTCAATCAATAGTTTTATGCCCAACTAAAGTAGCACAGAATCAGCAAGGCAAAATAAACGTATTTTTAGACTTTCAAATTCAAAAAAATTCAAATTCAAATTTTTTGTCTGTTTTTTCTTTTGTTTGCTTTGCTCTGGTGCATTTTTTTATTTTTGGTTGTTTGGTGGTGGTTTGGTGTTTGGTTTTTGTTTCGTTTTGTTTGAGACAAAGCCTTACACAATATCCCAGACTGGAGTGGAACTGATTAGATAGCTCAGGATGACCTGGAACTTGGGGCAGTTTTCCTGCCTTAGCTTCCACATTCTGTGATTACAGATGTGATCCACCACATCTGCTCTAAAGATTAAGATTTTTTTTGTTTGTTTTTTTGGTTTTTCAAGACAGGGTTTCTCTGTGTAGCTTTGTGCCTTTCCTGGAACTCGCTTTGTAGACCAGGCTGGCCTTGAACTCACAGAGATCCGCCTGCCTCTGCCTCCTGAATGCTGGGATTAAAGGCGTGCGCCACCTAAGATTTTTTATAACTCACTGAACCTCATAAGAAATTCTATTAAACAGTGTACTTCACTTGGCCTATTAGAAGACCTGGGACAACACTTGGGTCCATGGTAAGCAATTTGCATAAACAATGCCTTTCCTAAGTTACCAGGAACAAGAGCATTAATTTATTTAAATTTTTGCCTTTTATATAAGAGTTCAATAAACTTATTTAACTCACCATTTTACATCACAGAAAAGTACTTTTTCTCTCTTTTTCATTTTATAGTTTCATACATGTACACAATATACTGTGGTCATGTTAACCCCTCCACTGCCGTAGCTTACCCCCTTCCACTTCTGTTAACCTTCCTTTTTCCCAATGAGTCCCTCTTCCTCCCTTTGGGTCTTGTACGTATTTGATTACTGGCTTTATCACTGTTTTTATGAGCCTAGGTGAAGGGCTAGCTACCAGAGCATGGGCAATTGAGCCATGGTTACACTACGGAAGAAAATGACTCGCCCATGCAATCATTAACTATTAAAAGCTATTCAGGGAGGGGGTGAGGCTTCATGAGCCTCCTTCCCTATTTCTAATGAAATGTTGAAGGGCTCAACCTTGTCCAAGTCTTACAGGTAAGTGAAATGTGCTTCATGATTACCACAAAGCAGCCTGCTTCCAGCATTACACTTCCTAAGTTCCTATCCTTGCCACGCCGTTCACACACTGTGTGACCTCTGAGTAGAGTCACTGCTCTGAATTTCCAAGTTTTGTTTTTAAATGTCGATAATCTCTAACAGTAATTTGAGGGGTACTATATGAGAAATTCTCTAAATACAACACAAGTGCTATCAATAGGCAGCTTACCACAAAACAGTGCTACTACCATCAAAATCCGCCTCAAGAAGTACTTACATTCAAGATGAAGATGTTTGAGAAATACAAGAAGCATCTAGAATTAGGAAAGGAGAGCTGGAGAGTTGGCTCAAGGCTTAAGAGCACTTGTTGCTCTTGCAGAGGACTTGAGTTTGATATTTAGCACCCACACAGTGGCTCACAACAGTTTGTAACTCCAGTTCAGGGGATCTGGAGCAGTTCTGACCTCCATGAGCAGTAGGTACAAGCATGGTACACACAAACACACACTCAAGAAGATAAAACACTCATACACACAAAATAATAAAGTAAGTAAATCTAAAAAAAAAATTCAGTCAGTAAACTACTCATGTAATTCCTGTTCTATGTCTTCCTTCTAACATTGCCATTTACGACATCATATTTAAACCCTCAACATTAAGATGTGAGTAGGCGATAAAATTAGCCAGGGAACCTTGGCCATCACAAAGAAGAGATTATTAATCCTGGAATATGTGCGTATGAAACAAGCTGGGGAAAACACTTTTATACTTGGGCCAGTTTTTTGTCTACAGAACATTGTGAGTCCCAGGATCACCACCAAAGCCACATGACAGTATTGCTTGTATCAACAAAGATGGTGAGCTCTACTGATAAGTTACATACATTTGGAAGCAATGACATGAACACACATGAGACCCTGTTTTTCAAAGAGAAGACTCCTATAGTCTTCAATTTTCAAACATGGCAGATGAGGGGATTCCCGGATGACCACTATGTGAGAGGAACCATAATGAAACAGAAGTTACCTTTAATTCTTACACTTTCTAAGGTTTGAGATTCCACAACCTAAAATTATAACAAGCCACTGTCACCATAGAAACTTTCACTTTAGGAACTCAACAAGCATTCTCCAAAAGGTGTGGACTCTCTATCAGAACCAACCCCTCTTGGGCCTGCTCAAGCACCATCCAACACTTGTCAATTCAAAGACTCTAGAACAGCAGTTCTCAATCTGTGGACTGGAACCCCTAGAGGGGACTACTCTGCATTTAAAATATCTACATTATGATTCCTAACAGTAGCAAACTTACAGTTATGAAGAAAAACAATTTAATGGTCGAGGGTCACCACAACATGAGGAACTGTATTAAAGGGTCACAGCATTAGGAAGGTTGAGAACCTCTGCTCTAGAACTTTGTTCAATCTCTTCAGCAATTTCAGGACAATGAAATCTCTAAAGTAGATGGAATGTTCCAAGGATCATTTCCACAGATTCCTGCTCTGCAATATGATATGGTGGCTCTGCTGTGGTTCAGCTACACAAATCCTTCGATCTTGGACTTTGGGTTGAAAATTCTTTGAGCAAAGTAGCACAGTCCTTTACCCTGTCTCTCTGTGCTGTCACTGGTTTCGTTATACTCATGGTCCTGTGAGAGAGGCTCTTCAGTGATATGCATCGATCTTGGTTTTCTTTCCCGTTCTTACTTTATGGTTTGCTACAACCCACTCTGTCCAAGGAGCAATCAGGAAGTAGGTTCTCAGAGGTCTATGCTGCACCTATGTTCCTCAATCAACTGAAGTAAGAAACACAAGGTAATTCAGAATTTTCAGAGATCTATGGTCAACCTTTTCTTCTAATTTTATCTATTCATTCCTTTGGAAGCAGAGACCCAGTCATCTGACCACCACACACTAGCCAAGTCACCTTCAAGAAGACTTTGTTTTTAATATTTCATTTATTTACTTATTTGTATTTTATGTGCACATTGGTCTGAAACTGGAGTTACAGACAGTTGTGAGCTACAATGTGGGTGCTGGGAATTGAACCTGGGTCTTCTGAAGAGCAGCTAGTGCTCTTAACTGCTGAGCCATTTATTTCTCCCTGCCTCAAGAAAACATTTTGACCTGTCTGGGTCCTCATTGGTAAGCCAGGATACAGCAGGATGTTCTTCACTGCCTTGCAGTGAGGACTGTATGAGAAAACAAGCTCAGAAGGTTAGTGTTGAGCTGTTACCATTTCAGCCCATTACTCACATGTCTGCTGGTAACACTGAGAGCTCAAGAGACTTTCTCATAGTCACTATACTATTCAGAACATCCACGGGCTGGAGAGTGGCTCAGCCATCAGCTATGCTCACAACCAAAAGTAACTGAGATCCTTATCTGACTCTGGAACTCACAGTCCAAGTCCTTCACTCTCTCACCACATATCTAGAGCTAAAAGCATTCAAAACGGTGTCCCTTCATGTATTCAATGGCATAAATCCACCTGCTTCAGGCATGAAAACTGCACCCAGTGGGGTTACAGAAAATGGCACATGGGGCTGGGGAGACTACTCCATGGTAAAGAGCCCGCTGCCGTACAAGCATGGGGACCTTAATTGGGATCCCAAGGACCCACATGAAAGCTGGGCATGGCAATGCATCTCTCTAAACCTAGTGCTTGTGGGGGAACCATGGAAACAGCCAGATCATGAAGACATACTGGCCACCCAGTCTAGCCAAAACCGAGAAGCTCCGGGTTCGGTGAAAGGCACGTCACAAATATGGGGGTGAGCATCACTGGGTTGGTAAAGTTGGCAGGGAGGCCTATTGAAACATGGGGAGGGCTTCTGTGTGTGCCACTGGTCAAGACTCTAAGGGAACTTCAACTCATCCTTCAGCCATGCCACAAATTGTGCTCAATGTCTCTTATGGCAATTCAGTCCTCTTGGTAACAGAGGCGAAGAATTCTATCAAACAGAGCAGAAGAATTCATTCACTGCTAACTTTAGTCCACGGGCTCTTGACTAGGGCCCACTCAATGGCCACCTCTTCTTTTCTGCACAAGTGTGAGTAGGTATGCAAATGCAAGGCTGCGTGTGTAAAATACACTCTGTCAAGGACCCAGAAGTATTTCCAAACCTAGGAAAAAATCTTTTCTCTTGACCGTAGACCTACATCCCCGTCATTTAATCACCCCACTGCCCTTAGACACCAATAACAGGCAGCGAACTAGTGAGGAGCCAAGAAGACCAGCCGGAGAACGAAACAGGACGGATTCAAGCTCCCTCCGCAGAGCGCATCCCTGAATACTGATGAATGTGTTTTTCAGATGCTGCCAACGGGCAGCAACAACAGTCACCCGAAAGAGCAAAATAACTCTGTCGCAGGGATTGTGGGTACGGCTCAAGCTGCTTACTGATTAACACCACTGCACACAACACTCTGCACAAACCTGCGCAGTCATTGTTCCTAGTAAAACAAGCCTTTGTTGACAACTGAACACAAATGATCCTTGCTGACCAAGTTCACTGTTCTCACACGGCTTAACAGTTGGGAGAACTGCTCCCTGCCCAAAGCCAGGAAAACTTGATGTGGTTGTCAAAAGGGGGGAGGCAGGAGGGAGGGGGGCTAAAAAAAACAGCTAGAGAGGAGGGGAAGCCTTTTGTTTTGAAGGTGAGAAGGAGACTGGTGATCTCACGCACTAAACACGCTTGTGGCTTCTATCAGTGTGTCTCCTTCATTTACCAAAGCTGTGAGCTTGCAAACAGCCCCTGCTCCAAACAGCTTAGAATATTAAGAATTATCACTTTTAAAAAGTACTTCCCTTTCCACATGGGCTGGGATGTGACAGACTGAATGTTGGGTTTTTATGCTGGAACAGTTTTTTGTTACAGTATTTGCAAACATTGGCTGTAAGAGTGAACTGTAGACGCACACCCCGTTTTAAGAAAACATGGGTGGAAAGTATCTGAAGTTGTCAAACATAGCAGTCTAATTTCCACCACAGACCAAAAGGCATTCGCTCCAAGGTGACTGTCAACAACTTTTCCACAGCATTTAATTGCTCACAAATGGTGTGGAGCCCCAACTATGTGGAAGGCATCTTGACAAGATTCAATTTATGCAAATTCTCCTCACTCCCTAAGTTCTTAGGCCCCTAACATTACAGAAGGCAAGAAGAACCAGAGAAAATTGACCCCTGCAATGAAAGCTATCTTCTGGTGATAGAGTTCTTCTTTTTTTCCTAGCAATTTGTGAAAAACATTTTAAGCTCAGGATTCCCTTCCCTTGGAGGTGACTCAGCTTCGCCTCGTGTGAGAACTGCCTCCAGCTGAACCAAGCCAGGGGAATCCTGTGCAGCAGCAGCGGGAGGCCATGTGACCACAACACCCACTCTTCAAGGCCCTTGTGGACACCACAGAAACGTCTCGGAGAGCTCTTTGCCACTAAGGACGGAGCCACTCACATGTTCATCTCCTTCACTCATCCTGCTTCAAAAACAGTCTTCAAGAAGTCCTCCAAACTAAGGGAAAGGTCACTGTTCAAAGAGGCTCACGGCACATTATCCAAGATAGCAAGGCTACACTTTGAAATAACCTAAATATCCATGCCAGTCAGGGTTACATACAGTCTCCAGGTGAAATACTATGAAACCAAAATACTACAGGAGAACCAATTCCCACACATGGCAACTTTATAATCAGTGAAAGAAATCAGATTGCTGGAGCTAAGACTTGGATGGGACTATCGACAAATGTACAAAGTTAAAAGCAAAAACCACCTACATGTTTGGAGTAAGAGGAAATTTCTATTTGGGGCTTAGTCTGATGAGCCCCCAAGTCATGGCTGAAACCCCTACAAATGGTATTTTCATCATTTGAGATTAACTACTTTTTAAACTGCAAGTCTGGCTATTTTTTGTGGTATGTTTTCATTATCAAAGTCTATCATCTTTATATCCCCAGTTCTGTAAATGTAATTTTAAAAATCTAGATTGCTTCTGATGCCCTGACTTACATCATAGACAAGACATGTATTTGGTTTTTGGACTGTTTCCCCACCGTCTCACTAGAAGTTAAAGTAAGAGTGTAACTACTGATGTGCTCATTTCTCCCTCCCTGGTTTTTGTTTTTTTGTTTTTTGTTTTTTTTTGGAAAACTGGACAGGTATTTTCTCACTCCTCCTTCTCTACTTCAGCACTTTCCCCAGGTATGGTTTTAAGTAACTTCCCAGTCCTCTGTGAGTCCATTCACTGTCCTAGCAATGTCACGTGGGCAGGTATGTTCGCTTTATTCTACCTGTGACCAAAGGTTGTCCAGAATCCCTCCCTCAGGATTTCAACCTAAGAATGTCCTAGAAAAAAAAAAGTTCTCCAAGAATTTCCTGTCCCCACTCTGTCATGGTTCTTTCTTTACCACTGGGCACAGTGGCAGAAACAAGACTCTGGGACCACACCCGTGAGAAGAACTGGAGGTCCCCTGCTTCCTTCACTGGGGTGTACCCTTCCAGAGCACAGCCTAAGGGACTGTAAACGTACGACTAAAGAGCAGCAGAGGAGGGACAGAGGCTCCTAAAGAGCCATGTGGAATCCTCCTGTGCCCAGAATGGACAGGAGGAAGTGGGCTATTACTTTTATAGGAAGAGAAGAGTGCGTGTCAACGTAACTCTTTTGGAATGGAGAATGAGAGGCCTTAAAAAAAAAAAAAAAAGAATGAGAGGCCTTGTCCACATGAAAAAATGTACCAATCACCACCAACATTCTACTTCCTTCCTGAAATCTACCTAGAACCAGCAGTACACACACAAATAAAATAAAATCAGCCCGAGAGCCACTAGGCTAATGCTCTGCTCTCTCCATGGTTTCTTTAGCTGGGCATAACATCCACTCTCTCCATGGTCCCTTTAGCTGGGTATAATAGAGTACGTGGAGATGCAGGCTGCATCTTCTACCTCTTCACTACTTCCTGTCCACCACCCTATTAAGAAAAGCCTTCCAGAAAAAGTGAGTCAAAAATTTCTTGGTTCTTTTTCCATTTATTAAGTTATATCTGGGATATCAAAAAATGTTTCTGTTTGAATACATCCACAGCTAATTAAAAAAGTACTTTCAGGGGCTGGAGAAATGGCTCAGTTTTTAAGAACAGTGGCTGCTTTTCTACATGACCTGGGTGTGACTCCCGGCATCATATGGCAGTTTATCTCTAACTCCAGTTCCAGGGGACCTGACATCCTCTTTTGGACTCCATGGGTACCAGACATGCAGCTGTGTAAGTCTCCCCTGATATTAAAACATTCCATCATGCATGGAGCTCCCTAAGCAGGGAGATGAACAAGGGCTTCAAGAACTCCCTGAAACTGAGTAGATTCACTAGACCCCTCCCTCCCAGCTTCAAAGAAGACTCTCAGACACAAAGAGCTGCCTAAAAGAGCTACCTGGAAGAGATTTAGGCCAACTGAGGCACCTGGAAAGGTCACTCTCGAACCTGTTGAGCTGCCTCAAGGCTGTGCAGCATGCTCCAGGTTCCCAGCTTTTGTGAGCTGTCACCCATGGTAGGTGACATGTTGTGGTAACACAGCTGGCCAGAGTCATTTCTGCTCCTGTTAAGTAACCCCAATAAAACTCACTGGTTTGCCAAGTTGGACTTTGCTGGTATCCAAATTTTGGTCTGTTGTGGGTTCCCTATCCGGGGTGAGTAGAGAAGTGTGCTTCATTTCCCTGGGAAAAGTTTGTCATACAACTTATGCACATGGTGCACAGACATATATATGCAGGCAAAACACCCATCCACTTCAAATAAATGGTTAAAGGTATGTTTTCATCTAAGTGAGCACTGTAGTAGGTATAAAAAGTGTTACCTTCCCTGAGTTCTGTGTTTCAGAAGGGTTACTGTGTGACACATGTGTGCCCTAACTCATTCATTAGACCTCTTAACCTTTTACCTCTGTCTCACACATCTCCATTACTTTATATTTATTACTAACTTCTTTGTCCAACTTCAGGAATTTTTTCTCATGTTAAATTATTTCAGAGGCATTTAATCTCATATTTTTTAACAACTTCATTTGAATGACAAACAAAAATTCCAGTTTATACTCAGCGGGCACAAGTTGCCATGAACTCACCTTCTAATGTCAACTTCAGTCCTCTTTTCCTAAATTTCACCTCTGAAAAGTCCACACTACTCATAAGCAAGATTATAAGCTATCAGGACAAATATCTTACAGTTTTATCTTCATCATATATTGATAATAATCATAATCTACATTGATCTTAAAATCAGATCAAAGCCCCAAAAAAAAGGTCAGAAAAAATTAAAGAGAGTTTACAATTCTAACATGAATATGAAAAGTACCTAAGTAGCACAGCACTATTCATTCAACTGCAGTTAAAATAAAGGAAGACTGTTCAGGTAGAAACAAACAGCACAGGACAAGGAAGGCAACCTTGGCGAGTTTGAAGAAAAGAACGTGTGTGCATGGGTATCTGTGTACACGTTTCTGTAAACCAAATTTCTACTGAAACTAATCTTCGCCGGGATTTGTTTTCATTTTCTTCCAAAACACTGATTTCAAAACCATCGTCCCTCCATAGATAACGCACCCTTATAATTAAGACCCTGCCCATGGGTCCTTGCTGCCTGTGTGCAGATTCTGAAAACTGAAGTTGCACTCAACTCAAATTCACTATCAGCTCAAGCTGTAGCCCAAGGCTCATGCTCTGGGCTTTCAAATGCTTGTGGGTCTTGAGTCATAGTCACGCACCCAACAGCTGCATTCATTTTAATACAGAAATGATACCACTGTTTCCTTCTCACATCTTGGAATAGAACTAAACCATGTACATTTTGTGCCTTTGGGTCCCTCTCAGCCGTGACAGGAGTTTACAGGGGTGTCCTGGAGCTTGAACACTAAGGGAAAGTAGGTGGATTGATGGGGACACTCCCGGGCCCATCCTGGTCCTTGTCAAAGGACTTCTTCCAACATGCTCAGTTTCAGCAACACATTGTCTTTTGCAGTTCCCTATGCCAGCCTTCTTTCACCTTTTAACCACAGGGCATCTCCAGGAAGTGGGGAAAACACGTGCCAACCAAGCTATAGAAAACCTGCTCAGACTTGGCCATCATCCAAGAAATCCTATACTTGTTGCTCAACAAGGCTCTTTCTGAGGAACAATCATCTTTATTCAAGCTCCATAGGAATCCATCTGCTCCCTCTGAGGTGAAATCAAACACACAGCAACATACCAAAGATCCACACTCCCCAAAGCATTGATGCCAGCTGGCTGTTGGGCATAGCCAATGCATACCACACAAGAGCTCTGACAGATGGAGGCTCCAGCACCAAGTGGGGTCCAAGACCCAAAGAGAAGTGTTCTCTGTCATTACCATGGAATAGCCCACACCAGCACTTACCCAGTAAGGCAGCTACTAACCCTGTGTAGCCATTGGGGTACTTGAAATGTGGCTAGTCTGGATATACATGCTTCATAAACAACACACTGGGTTGGGAAGACCGAGCACATGAAAGCAGAACTCTCACTATAGATATTTTGTTAGATTATATACCTAAATAGGATTTTTAGATACACGATGATAAAATTAACTTCACTTGTACTTTTTAATGTGGCCACTAAAATTGTTTGAATTACTCATGCAGTTCCTATGTGTGTGTGACTTACATTGTTTCTACGGAACAGCACTATTCTGGATGAGTCATGACTGCAGAACAGTCAGCCTTATTTGCATATTGAGATTATAATGAATTCTAGGCAAATTATCATGATTAACCCTACAACCACCTGGGCCCCACGTTAAAAAATTCTAATACTTGAGTCATTAGGGCTTCCTCCCTCCCTCGCTCCCTCCCCTCCCCCCAATCAATCCATCAAAAAATCAATTCTTTATTGATTCTTTGGGAATTTCACATCATGCACCCCAATCCCAATTACCTCCCAGTCCTTCCATACCTGCCCCTCACCCCTGAAGCATCTCCCCAAGAAGCCCCCCCAAATTCATTAAAAAGAAAACAAAAAACCACCTGATCCTCCATCTTTCCAGCACCTCTTCATTCATCCTGGTGGCACTGGGAGCTGCAGTACGTCACGAAGTACACCCTTTTGTCCAATCAGCCCCACCCACAAAATGTTCACTGCAGTGAGTCATTGGTCTGGTTCAAGTTCTTTGGCACACCGTCATCACTGGACCCTCAGCGAAGCTCCTCTCGGAGGTCCTGCTGTTGCCCCGAGTCATGGAGATCCTGTGGTTACTGTTCTGCAGGACCAGTCCCTTCCCCCACTCCAGGAGGTCACAGATGGGGTAGATGTTAGGGTGGGCCAACCCAAGGCCCAGGATATGGGTTTGGGTGGTAGGTGAGCTGGTCAGTCCGAGTCACTGGGATTGTCCACCTCAGGTGAGGGGCAGAGTCAGCTCTCCTAGGTCATTGCCACTGAGGCCAACTCTCCCAGGTTCATGGTGAGGGGTGGGGCCATCTCTCCTGAGTGCAAGATAGGAGGGGGTTGGGGGGCCTCTCCCATGGGGAGCAGGTAACTCTCCTGCTGCAGTGTCCAGTGAGGGGCAGGGCCAGCTCAGCATGTAGGGCCTTCTCTTTTAAGAAAAAAAGACCAATACCCTAATCCTTTTTTTTTTGTTTTTGTTTCTGTTTTTGTTTTCAGAAACAGGGTGTCACTGTGTAGCCCTGACTGTCCTGGAACTAGCTCTGTAGACCAGGATGCCCTCAAACTCACACAGCTCTACCTGCCTCTGCCTCCAAGTGCTGAAGACCAAAGGCGTGTGCCACCACCACCCAGCTCTTTCATTTGCCTTAATCCTTTTTTTTTTTTTTAATATACTTAGGGGGCACCTAGCAAGTAGCTTATCAAGATCAGATCCTGTTCGACCTGTGGTAGACCAGGAGAAAGAAAGAGGAAGTGACCCAAGAGGATGATTCAAAAGTGATTGAGGTTATCAAAACTCAACCTTCCCAAGTCAGAACCCAGGAGACAGAGCCTCAAACTTCAGTTCTCAAGTTCTATCTGAGACTGATTGTGGAAGCTCCTGACCACCTCAGGGATTAGCAACTTCAGTCCATGAAAACTGTGGTGTCTGTGGGTCCTTTTGTAGGTATACACTATTACTGCACCCTGTATGTAATACATACATACATACATACATACACATACAGGACTAACACAGGTATGGATAGTTAGTCAATTTAATACTAGCACTTTCATAGTTAGTTTGAAAATTATAAATGGGAAATGGCCCCATCATTTTTAATATCTATTCTTTTATTTAGTAGGGTCAGAATAAAGAAAGCATTTGAAAACATACTACTTTGGTATAATTCAGCCAATATACTGGAGCAAGGCTGAATCATCTTCAAGTTGTGAGAGTTAGTGCAGAAGGTCAGGGCATCCAAGCGAATCACTGAAGTTAATCTGATGGTGTTAAGGCAGGGCTTACCTACATCTGCCCAGGATAGATAGGGCTCCATACCAATGGTGGAAGATTAAATTTCTAAGTCTCTAGCTGCCAGAATGATTTTGCATTAGGAAGTCAACAACATCCTCACCTAACCTGTCTGATGTGGGGAAGTTTGTTTGATGAAGCAAAACAGAAAAAATAATTTTGAATAGAGGGTCTACCAGGTCCTCCCACATTATGTCATGAGATGTCCTCTTCCCTCTGCTAAGAACATATGGCCATTCCCTGCCTCCCCCTCCCCGCGGCACACACACACACACACACACACACACACACCCTCTAGACTTCCATAGTGGTATATGCCTTCCGTTGCTTCAAACGCAACTGAGTCTGTCTTAGCTGAATTGCTAGTGTAACTGCTGGTCTGCTGTTCCCTGTGGAAAAGATACAGACAGTTGTCCAAGTCATTTCTCACTCACAGCTAGCACATCGCTCTCCAATACGCCAGTGTGATTTAGCTCCCACCAATGGAGATGGATCTTTACCAAGAGTCACTGCTTGTTCCCAAACCTGTTTATGAAAGGCATGCTCATGACAGTTGTGTGGTTAATATTTACATAATTTAATTAAATATTACATAAAAGGAATAGGAGAAGACAGTTTTTTTTCCTTTGAAAATGTTTTTTTTTTTTTTTCAGATGAGATGCTTTTAAAACACTGTTGCTAAATTAGATATGGGGTAGGTATTTGTGCAAGATCTTAGGGGGATGTTTAACCCCAAAAATGATTCTACACTCAAGATTGCTTCAGAGATATATTTAAGTTCCCATTCCACATTAAAGAAATCAATATTTTACAAGAGTCATGCAATACAGATGATTAAAGTGAACTCCAGGAAGACCCTCAATCAGAGAAAAGACATTGGTCCTACATCAAAAGACCAGAAACTAAATATGTATTTAGACCTTTTAAGCTGCTGTAATATGTTTGATGTATGTTGTGCAGCTTTATAAATCCACCACTCAATCATTTATTTTAATAATCTAAGCAGTGACTAGGCCAGATAGTATAAAAGGGGTCATGAAAAAGAAAAAAAGGAGAAAGTTTTGCCTGAACCACAGAAGACATGACTGTGGTTCCTCAGTTCTCAGGATCAAATGTTTTATCCACAGAGACACGTTCGTCTGAGTGACCAGAAGACCCAGTCTCTGAGGCTAAATTACCATTTACCAATTTTTAACCTTAAAAAAAGTTCCCACATTCAATGCAGGTAACAGGAGCCATCACACCAGCCCTCCTCACTTTCATGGCATGTTTACAGGAGCCAAGACTGACATTAATACAAGGGTACCTTGGACCATGAAAAAGGAGCTATATGTATATAAGTACATGACAGTGGACACTAAACAGTATTTTTTTTCCAAAATGAATAAATAACAAGATGAATACAGAGAGAAAGACAGAAATAAAGCAGAAACTCCAAAGCTCCAGTGGCACCAAAGATAATTTGTTTTGCAAACTGATTAACCCTAAATGCAACCCATATGCACAATGTATTGTTTTTCCCAAAATGCATGATGGTTGCTAGCTGCCAACATGGCCTTATTAAACACTATTCCAACCATGTCTCTTCTTCAACACCCTTCAATAATTTACTCTGCCAACACAGTAAAATGTCATTTAAAGATGCCAGTGTATGGCTCGACCTTAGCTTCATAACCTTGTCTCTCGTCATAACTGAGCGTCAGTGGAGACGGGAGGCTCTCATTGGACATTTTCCAAACCCACAGGCTTTGCCAGTGGCTAGTGCTCTGGCTACGAATGGACTCTCGCCAGACAAAGCTCCAAAGCCTCCACCTTCTCTACTCTATTTGCTCCAAGCCCCCATCATCCTTAAGTCTGTATGATGTTGTATCAGTGTCCACCTTGCCTGCTAAAAGCCTGAGACAGCAAGCCTCCTTCTCATTTCTAAGACACTGAGTAAGTGTGTCACGGCGTGCGGGGACTGAGGCAGGCAAGCCTGAGTGTAGCATTTCCACTATCACAATGCTTGTTAATAATGCTCACAGGTTTTGTTCTCTCTCCTATCTGCTGTTCCTTGCTCTAGCATTTATTTTTCCCCTTCCAGTTTGACTTAGCAAACTACCAGAAAGAACAATCAGGAAAAAGTAATTCTTGGCTGGGTTTCTACTTTCCCTATCTGCTACAACAGGAAACACTCCTTTTCAAGGAGGACCATTTCATATGTGAGCCAGCATAAGAAGCAATAAACCCTTCTTTAAATGGTTAAGGCTTTGCTGGTCAGCATTAAGTGCTTCTGCATACAAACAGTATACATGAAGTCAGTCTCTGCCTACAGAAAGGAACGAGCTATGGTTCCCAAGAAGGCAAGAGAATTAGCCTCTGGGGCTAAAAAGGAAATCTTTTCACCATTCTGCTGGTGATCTAATGGCTACAGTTTACATGCATTTTTTTTTCTAAGTGCTACATTTGGTTGCTTCAGGATTTCTAGTATCTCCAATCAGCTTAGGCCATAAGCAAATCCTTGCTAAATCACAGTCCACCACAACAGGATCCTTCGCCCAAACGGAGGGACCCCCACGATACGCACTGCAGGCATATACTCCCACAAAACCTGGTAAGGCTAAAGTCAAAGCTCGTTTCGTCCTTACCTCCTGTCATTACCCAGGACAAAACTGCACGCAGCCTATTTGAGACCCTTCCTGGAGATCTTAAAGGCGCCTCGAGGTCAGTCCCTTTTAGCTCCTGACATAAACCGTGGATTGTTTCATGCGTTTCCTGAATGCTGTCCAGTGACACAGCCGTTTACTCCTTGTCACTTCCCATCACGGATCCAAACCCTGGCACCCGAGGATGTAACACCAGCTTTACCTTAACCAAACAAGCGTGGGTGCAGTTCGATTTACCTTACACAACACATGTGTGAGAGCCGTTGAACTCCAGTCAGTCAACTCCACTGCTCAGCCAAACAGCAGTTTCTAAACCTTCGTGGCTTTCCAAGGCCCTGACTATCTCTGGTCAGCCCTGCTTCCCTCGCCTGCCTGAGTTCTGTGTGCCTCAGGACATGGGAGAACAGCCTCCCTCCACCATTCTCAAGGACCTCGGGTCCCCCCGCCCCCAGGTTTAAACCTCGGGGCTGCCTGGTTCCCCTGAATCACTGTTTCCCTCTGCTGGCCTAACAGTCAATCCCAAAGCAGCTGCTGTAAGGGGGCATACGTACAGAGATCTAAGGGCAGCTCTCTGCCAACAGAGGCAGGGAAAGATAAGCTCACAGATGGTCATCTCACAGTAAAGAGTGCAGAGAAGTAAAGAGATATTATTTACATGATTAAAATTATGAATTTAACTATAATAGAAAGTGTACTGGTGTATGTAATTATAGAAGAGAATTATAAGAGTATAATGATATAATACGTAAGAATGTATGTATACATAAATATACATGTTTGTATATATCAACACATACCTACTGATTTTATCAAATCAAATGTGATTGTAAAGGCATTAAAGAACTTTCCATCAGACCCCAAAGGACATTAATAACTCCTGCACCAACAACCTTCTTAAAACTAGGGACAAAACTGAGTACTACCAGCAGTATAAATTAGCACTGTTTGGGAGCTGAAGATAATTCAGTAAGAATTAAACAAAGGTTTTAAATATTAAAGGATAAATAATGGCATTATCATTCCTCATGCAGTATGATCCTATACAGAGAAAGCCCAGATCATAAACTAAGAAACTCAATCAAGAGAACACAGCAATGACCAGCTCACACGCTACTAAATATGTTTATTATATGATTAATATAGCTGATAATCTGAAGCTATTTGGAAACAAAGCACAGGGCCACCCCAGGATGACATTACTTTCATTCTTTTCCTTTCTTTTTGACCCAAGCAACATTTCACATTCCACATTCCTAATGCATGGGAGTCATTTAACCTCTGAACTGTTCCAATCCTGTTTCCAAATAGTCCTTCAGATTTACTACAGCAAAGAAACCAGAGGAGTTAACCAGCAAGCAGTTTCTCTGGCAAGCGTCAATGGACCCTGTGGGTTCACCATCTCTACCTGCTCCTCTTCCCTCCAGAAACTCTGTCAACCAATATTCCACGTACTTCCTGAACGTAGGTGAAGGCCCCTGCCCACTTAGATCTGTATGTTAAAAGAGGACAGAAGAGCAATGTCCCAAGTCATGCAAGACTCAGAACTGAGACTACCAAGAACCTCAAGTTTCACTGAGGTCAAAGAGTCTCAAGTACTCGTTATTTTTAAAGGGTTAGTTACAGAACCAGGAGTCTGCAGTACCCTGCCCATGGGGACAGTACCCTGCCATTGTCTTCTTCACGTGTAGAGAACTGAAAACAGGTGTTCCCATGGAAAACACGGAAAAAGTCACCTAATTCCAACTCCCCTTGTCAAAGGAGAAAAACCAGAAGTCAGCAGTGGGAAGACCAAATGGGAGGAGAAGAAAAGTTGCCCGAATTTCCTTTCTCTGTCCCTGGCTGCGGACAACTCCCCACCTCTACCATCCTACCTCTCCATTCTCAAGGGAGACGCAGACCAAAGACAAATGGGGGAGGGGGATTAGCTTATGTGTTTGATGGTGTTATGCAGGAGTAACCCCAAGAATGTAAGACAATGCTTAGCTAAGGCAAAGAAAACAGGACCTGTTCAAAGTCACTTCCACTCACAGATGTGGGTAGGAGTGGAAATCAGGGTGGGGGTGGACAGCAGCGCCTATCACTGGGACCTGTCAACTTGGGAAGTAGATTTGATGTTCCGGCTTTTGAGCCTTTCTGGGATGAGAAACTATTTTGCAGTTTCAAGAATAAAGTCAATCTTCTTTGCCGTATAAACTAAGTTATAAAAAGAGACTAGGTTTCCATAATTCCAAGGACTTACTTTAACTATTAACTGCTGGATTACTCTTACCAGCAATGCTAGGTATCATTTGTGTAAACCCTAGCTCTCCAAGAAGAAGAGAGATTTAAGAATAGGAGGTGAAACTGGAGAGGGAGAGAGAAGAGAATTAGGAGTTTTCATAGAGGAATAGCAGTGCCTTTGAGGTTTCTGTATCGTAGGCCACGCTCCATATCCTCAGCAATTTGATGGAAGTTATTATGAGACTGGCATGGAGCTTTAAGATGCCCCCAAGCCCAGCTTCCTCATCAAGCACCTGCCTCATCCATTCATCATTCTGGGAGCACTATGCTCAAGGAATATTTTCAGTTCATTAACGTCATGAAGGACCTACAGTCTGGCAACTTGAAGCTGCACTGTTTAACACAGCAGCCACCAATACATGCAGCTACTGAGCAACAGTCATGTCTAAATTCAATACAGCTACTAAAATATTAAATTACGTCTATGGTTTCTATTTGGGGCCCTCACAATGGCCCTCACACTTCCACAGGTCAGCACTGCGACAGAGATTGCAGTCACACCCTTGGAACATGGCTAGAGATAACAGTACTCAAATAAGACGTCATCAGCATGTACAAGCCAACTGAAAATTCCATGGCATTCTGGAAAACAGACTGAGGCTCTGAGTCCTGATTAATTCACCCACGATAAAATCCATCCACACAGGCCACCTAAACCCTATTTATGAGCTCAATACAAAACTATTATGAAGCTTTGATGCACCACTTAGGTCTCACAGGGGGTCAGTGTCCCCAACTCTCTTGTGACCCTTTTGCAAAGTAGGATGTGGAACTTGAGGATTCTGCCATGATGGGAGCACCAAGAGGGGGGTGCAGGGATAAAGAGAAAGGGAAGAAAGGGAAGTGGAGAATGAAATGTAGGGGGTAATCTGAAATAGAAATCAGAGAGGACAGGGACATATGGAGAGAGGTTAGGACAGGGAGAGGTGGGAAGCAGTGTATGGTGGCCAAAAGAACCAGCCAAATCCTCATGGCCCAGAGCAAGACTGAAGACGAACTGAGAAGAATGGTAACTCAGCACAAGAGAGACCTCACGGGCACTCTGGGCCCACAGAATACTTCCGAGCTTTCAGATGAAGACACGCTGTGGCTCTTTCACTCTTTTGTTTTCTGTCTGTCAGTAGCCATTGCCTCTACTTGAAGTGCAATTTCAAGTTCAGAGAATCTTAAACATATGATCATATGACCCTTCCACACCCAGCAAAATGGGTCATCTTACTATCTCGTTTTGTTATCTTAAAAATAAAAGCACACTCTATTTATACTCTATTTAGTAACGGATACAAACTTTTTGCATTTTAACACTAAACCACAGCTGGTATATCCCACAGTGGTGTCCCCAAGGAATACTTTCTAAGCAATCTGAGAGGTCCTTATGGCACAGACAGCCATGTTCTCAAAGTTTTCGTGTGGGTTCAGTTATCTAGCACTCAGAACACATTCTCGTGGGGACAGAACCAAACACAAATGAACTAACAACATGAAATACTCCTGCCTGTCTCCTTAACCTTGTATCAGAATTACACAGTCCAGAGGAGTCCTATCCTCAGAGCTGTGATGTGGTGTTAACGGAGAGAACGGAGAGAGAAAGCCTTCTAACTACCGGAGGAGTCATTCATTCCTGAGTGTGGCTGCTGGGAAGTAGAGGCTACATCAGAAGAATACTCGTTGCAGAGAAACCGCATTGCCCATAGACATGTTATTTTTGCAAATTCACCCAATCACCAATCACTCACAGGAGTACTTCGATGAGGGTTGAGCAGCAAGCAGCTCAGGCTGGAGCAAGTGTGGGCCCCACCTCTCCCTTTTCTTCTTAGGGGCCTGAGGTAGCTACATCAGATGCCTGCAAATGTTCTCAATTATACACAACGGAGTCTCCGTAAGTTTTCTCTAGGACCTCTAAGGCACGGAAAATACCAACAACTCCATATGTTAAACAGTTAGAACCAAATCATTTAGTAAATATTTATGTCCTAACAATTTGGTAGACAGCTGGGGGGAAAAAAGATATAAACTGTTGGGATGGTAAAGTTTTAGGTCGTTCTTAAATAAGCACCATTTTGAGAGGATATGGTACTCAGGGTACTGTACACTTTCTCAAAGGCAGGATTTTGGTTAGATTCTGGCACCTTCTTTCCTGTTCCACATTAAAAACAAAACAACAAGAAGAAAATAAGACATGGTACTGGGTTTTTAGTACAGCAAATCCCCAAAGCTTAGCTTTGGAAAGATGTGACATCATTGAAAGGAATGTGGGATGACCTCACACTGGAACTATGAACCACCTTAAGCTGGCTGACAGGACCCAGGTATCTCCCTCCGTGTGCTTCAAAAGAAGCGAATTACAACAGCTCAGAGGCCCCCTGTGAATTCACAGGGGCACAAGGGCACCTGGAAGTGTGTGGGAACTGCAAGGCTAGCTTCTTCTCAACACAACACTGAGACCGGTCCTGCTAATTTACATCTAAAAATATAGCCCTGGAATAAACCGGCCCCCCAACCAGCCCACTGAAAGTGCATTTTATGGGGTGGCTGCACCCCTCTATTTAAGACAGACAGGGGTGCAGTGCCACTTTGTTAATCCGCCATGTTAACACACTTTTTGTTTTTCAGACAGTGTATTTTGACCACATCCTTTCTCTTCTTCCAACTCCTCCCAGACCCTCCCTACTTCCTTACTCAGCCAACTCATGTTCTTTCTCTGAAAACAAAACATGCAAAACTTTAAAAGAATTTTTAAAAACAAACACAAAAAATAAATACCAAAAAAAAAAAAAGAACATGGGGTCCATTGTGTCTTTGCCAACAACTCCTGGGCATGGGGCCTACCTTGGAGTGTGGTTGATATACCAGGTGACATTCCATTTGGAGATATACCCACTACACTCCACTGGAGATATACCCACTACACTC
>CABHPQ010187642.1:0-26448 GCA_902168405.1 Peromyscus aztecus
ACTACACTCCACTGGAGATATACCCACTACACTCCACTGGAGATATATCCACTACACTCCACTGGAGATATACCCACTACACTCCATTGGAGATACACCCACTACACTCCATTGGAGAAAATTGATTTTCCATTTCCCAACAGGTTATCGATTTCAATTAGCTTCCAGGTTGGGGGGGGGGGGACTCTGTGTCCACTTCCCTTTCTCGGTGCTGGGATTTTGTCTGGTGTGAACCTGTACAGATCTTGTGCATGCTGTCACAGTCTCTGAATTCTTATGTGTATCAGTCCTCTTGTGTCTGCAAGATGCTGTCTTCCTGGAGTCATCCACCACTTCTGGAGTTTACCATCTTTCTGCCTCCTCTTCCACATAGCCCTAAGCCTTGAGAGGATTCTGATAAAAACACATAATAATCCGGACAATAAATGTTCAGAGCAAGGAAACAATATGAAAAACTGTAAAGGAAAAAAAAGACCAAGTCACTTATAAAGGCATGCCCGTGAGTGTAACACCTGAGTTTTCAGTGGAGACTCTGAAAGCCAGAAGGGCCTGAATGGATGGACAAGCTCTGAGAGACCACAGATACCAGCACCACTGTCCATCACAAATGACGGAGGAAGGAAACCACCTCACAATAAGAACAAATGTAAGCAATCCAGCTCTACAGAGGGCACCAGGGAAGGAAAATTTGAGTCTGAAGAGAAGGTTAACTACAGCTCAGAACCTGAGACTAGACGTAACACTGTCTGAAGCGGTGATGTTTTATACAGCGCTCATTAACTGGTATTTGAGACTGTGCTGAATCTACCACAGATCACTACCAGAGAGGGAAAAGTCATGCACATACTTCCTTCATAGTCACTTGACTTTTGTCCCTGTGAAGACTAAAAAACAAATTCTAAAACAATGGCTGCACGACACAGAACAAAAGGAAGAAAGAGGGTTTGTCAGTTCATCCATTCACCCATCATTCCTCCATTCATTCAGCCACCCATCCATCCACGCAGTCATTCATCCGGTCATTCTATAGACCCTAAAATGTTATTATAGTTCAAATACTCAAAGTCATAGAAGTGGAGTGTATAAGCCAGACACAACATCACATTTGTCCTCTTTTCAAGGGCAGCAATGACCTCCCTTTGCTCCAATTCCATATAGAATTTCCTGGTTCCATCTAACCTAATCTCACACCACCACCCGATCTAGCCAATTACGCCTCCCTTCTTGAACTGCTTTGCAAGCATGGCTTCCAAGATACCCTCCCCCCCTGGCTTTCCTCCTACTTCATTGGCTGCAGCAGCATAGGCTCCTCTTCCCAGCCTTATGATATGTTAATTTCCCCAAGGCTCAGGTCTTGGCCGGCTTCTCCATCCTCATCATCCTTGGACAGAGTTTAGTAACCTCACGACACCAAACATCCTCTCTTTGCTGTTAACACTCACATTTTGATCCCTGACTCACAATTTACTGCAAACCTCCACTGTATGTCCAGGAGTCCCACGTGATAGGCTAATAGGTGCCCCCAAGTATGTACAAAACAGAAACCTGATCTCCTACCCACTCTTACTGGTGCAAAAGAAAGCGTCAGCAACTCCTACTGAATGTGCTAACTCCAATCTAAACGTTTTATCACTTCCAAGTCACCCTCTGTCTCAGCAGGGTGACTACACTACCCTAACCCGTGTTCCTGCCTTCTTCTCTCCAGTCGCCGTGTCCCCAGCACAGGAAGCACACACCCTTTGCAAAAGTGTACAGCATGCCATCTGAATCCATTAACTTAAAAC
Organism: Peromyscus aztecus; assembly: GCA_902168405.1. Taxonomy (NCBI): domain Eukaryota; kingdom Metazoa; phylum Chordata; class Mammalia; order Rodentia; family Cricetidae; genus Peromyscus; species Peromyscus aztecus. The sequence goes on from CABHPQ010187642.1 coordinate 1,785, forward strand.
CTTTCAAATAGTTTCCACTACACTTAAAATCGCTTACCTTCCTGCCTGAATCTCCAGGGACCTAAGTGATCTGGGCATATCTGAACCAATACCTAGGTGCCTGCTTTTCTCTCTCAATTAGGACTTCAGGTGCCCTGCTCTTAAACCAGAGAAGCCTAACCCCTTCTAAAAGACTCCAAACTGCATTACTCTGCTTTGTGTCTCCCATAATACTTACTAGTCTGTAAGCACATCGCAGGGACTCCCTAGTGACAGCTGCTACCAGTGGGACGAAGGATGAGTACCATCACTTTGCCTTAGTCATGAAAGCACTCAGACCCTTGCTGGAGCAATTGCAGTGATAAAGTGGGATGCTTGCATCCTCACATTAGCCTCTGACTTGGCAACTCCATTAGATAAAAGAGAGGATGAGAGAGATAGTGAAATACAGCCCTCAAGTCTAACCTTTAGCGGAGAAAGAGGGAAATTTGCAATCCAGCATGCAGACAGGGGCATTAAGCATGATGGTCCAAGGCAAGAAACTAGGGTGATCAAGAAATACTCAGCACCTGAAATGCTGGAATGAAGGAAGACTGTTAAACAAGCAGGGAAAGAGCCTGTCACAGCCTGGCTTGTGAGGCTGTGGGAGTGGACTTGGGAGTAAAGAGATCAGTCTGACTGCTGTGGAGGCAGGAAAACTGAGTCCTGTAACTACCCATCCCTCCTTAAGGCAATGGCTGTATAATGGGACCGTGTCAGGGAAATCAGTCCCTGGTGGACTGGCTTCTCAGAGCCTTGTATGGTTTTATTAGATGGGTATCATGCACCTGCCAAACCGCCCTCTAAACACGTGTGCTTATGCCAACAGATCATTGTTGTTGTCAGCCTCAACTCATAACCTCTGGGGACACTCCTACACAAGTGACATGGTGGTCTACGTCCCCTCCAAGGCTCAATGATCACTATGGAAGAGGGGTGGAAAGGATGTAAAAGATAGAGGAAGGGATAGGATGTTGTCATATCATAGTCTCTCCTCTGAGATTAAAATGTTCCATCCCACAGGGCAGCTCCTTAAGCAGGGATGTAAACAACAACAAAAATAAAAAAAATAGTGTGGCGCCTTACGCAGTCTTGGTGCAGTGGGAAGGGGCTTGGACCTGCCTAGGCTCAGTGTGCCGGGCTCTGATGATTCCCGATGGGAGACCTTGATTTGGGGGATGTAGAGTGGCCTGGGAGAGAGGGCTAGGAGATAGGAGGAGGGAGGAGGTGGGATCTGTGGGTGGTATGTAGAGTGAGTAGAAATTTTCTTAATAAAAAATAAACAAACAAATAAATAAACAAATAAAAGCAGCTTCAAGAATTCCCTGAAACTAACCAAATTCACTAGTCTCTCCCTGCCGGAGCGAGCGCAATCTGGCTGCAAAGATGACTCTCAGACACGAAGAGCTACCTGGAAGAGATTTAGACCAGCTGTGGCACGTGGAGAGGGTCCTTCAACCCGCTGAGCTGCCTGCAGGCTGAGTGGTGTGCTCCGAGTTCCCAGTTTTGCAGGGCTGAGTCTTGGTGATGCAGCTGTCTTTGAGTCATTTCTGCTCCTGCAAGCATCCCCTCACCCCTCTCCCTGTAACCCCAATAAAACTCACTCGTTCGCCAAGTTGGACTTTGGTGGTACCCCTGCTTTCATCTATCATGGGTTCCGTATCTGGGATGAGTAGATGGGTGTGCTTCATCTCTCAAAGAAAAGTTTCAATCACACAACACATGTGTGTGCACACACACACATACACATATGATATCTGCTTAATCACCCAGAGCCAAGTGATGGGCTTGGGTCCTGGTTCTGTCCCTCCCTAGCTATGTGAGGGTGAAGAAATGCTGCAAATAGATCTTAGTTTCCTCATCTATAAAACAGGAAAAACAACAACGCCCAATGGTCGCCACCTCATTGCTTTTTGAAGCAGCTTAGATGTAATAATATAAAGTATCTAGAATATATAGCAATATACACCATATAATGTTATGTCTTAACTGTCATTATTCTTTAAAAATCTGGTTAAAACTATAAAGAAAGCGTGGAAAAGGAAGTTGTGGTCCTGCCTTGCTTTATTTCTTTGGGCTTGTTCCAAACACTTCAAACATTTTTGCAAGGAATTCCATAATGTGGTTCAGTGATTTCACCTAGACCTAACACCCTATCACTCCAGTCAATTTAAGAACCAGAACAAAAAGTAAGAAGAGGCCCCACGTAACCCTGACTGACTTCTTTTCGGAATACAGTTATTGATTTAACAACCCTATAGAATATTCCAGGACTGGCAGTTATGCTCACAGATAGCTGGAGCCCCATAATTACTATTTTGAGTATAGAACTGTCACTGGACGGGCAATTCTTTCCAGTTCTCAGGGGCAGCATGACCAGCTGAACCATGGTATGAAGACTCTGGGTCCTGGAAACGTGTGCCCTCTTCCTTTCCAGCCTCAAGCCCTCGGGTGGCAGTGCTTCACCGTACTAACCTCAGAGCTCTCCTGTGCTTTTTCAGACATTCAACTGTTCTAGAAACATCCACCGTTAGATTGTCTATACTAAAATAACTACAGTGAGGTTCTCCTCAGAGTCCTGGAAACACCCCAGCATTTACTCCAAGCTTTCCCACACTACACAAAATCACCCACTTCTACTAAATTTGACAGAGGGCAACTCGGGACCTTCACCTGAAGCATGGTCAACAAAAATGTCTTTGTGTCAGTCAAGGGGATACCTTCTTGGTGTCTATTTTCACTTCCTCCACCTAAGAAATGAGGTGGCCTCTTAGCAAGCTGTCAATGTGGAACCGCCCACACATTCAATGTGCTGTCTACATATGTCATACGACAAAGCCTGTCCCCCTTCAAGTCTCGCCTGCATTCAGATCTTTAGTCCAGTTTTTGATGACTCTTATTTATACTAAATTATCTACAAAGTTATAATGTCAATCAAGGGAGGACTCGTCACTATTTGTATAGAAATATGTCATCATTTCATACACCATATTGTTGGAAGCAAACAAGATATCTGAGTCAACAATATATCCTATGTGGATCAACAGAATTTCAGCTAATTATACTTTTGCTTGTCTCGTGGCTTCTTTCCATTTTAAGCTATACTGGAGCATTTTCATATTGATATCAGTATCTTTATCATACGTTGTATTGCTTTTGTAGTTCCCTTAGATTTGAGTTAAGATATTTTATATACATACATATATATACATATATAGCGATAAGTAGTGAGTATATAATACTATTGATTTTTCTTGAGAATCATGGAAAGTAGAAAGGGTGTGAAACAGACGCAATAGGATTGCTGACAGTATACTCCAGGGTCTGGCAATAAGCATACCCAAGGTTCTTGATGAATGTTTAAAAATCAATTATCTTCATGTATTTTTGATCATATCTCCTCTCCCTCCCCCCAACTCTTCCCAGATCCACTTCTGATACCCATCCACCAATTTTGTGTTGATTTTACCCCATCAAGACCGATTTCTACTGCCCAAATGTCACTGGATGGGTGGCCCTCAGAGCATGATCTAGGTAAAAATGCCCCATCGGTGTTTCCCAAGGCTCCTGGAGTTGCCCAAACACACTGAAGACACACATCCTGGAGGAAGATAGGCTTGCGTGAAACACCAGCTCTGACTCTCACCCCCTATGTGAATCAGGTGAATGGTCTCAGCTCCCTCAGCAGCACACTGCACACTTCTAAACTGAAGTTAACATCAGCCCTAACACATAGGCTGTGCCGGGTCTCAAGGTCTGACGGGCTCTGGCACACTACAGGTTCTCCACCGAAGCTAAAGGCTGCTTTCTTTCTCGATCTTGCCTAATTCTCTATTATGTATTAAGAGAGGAAAACCCATGTAGTTCTGATAGCAAACAGCCTTTCAAAGTGCTGAAGGTGACTGGTTCCCCTTCTGGTTCAGTTCACTGTCCTACAGCACTACACCAGGGGAAGGTTATTCACAGATACTGTATTCTTTTCAACGTGGAATGCTACAAGCCTGACAAAGCACTTTTCTGAACTGGAACAAATCGTACCTGCCATTCAGTAATACTTGGAAATTCATCATCAATTTGATTTACACCCAGCATCAATAAATCACACAAAGTATCCCCTGTGTAGCCCAGGGAGTAAACAAAAGTAAACATTGTGCTTCACCTGCCTGGCTGGCCAGACTAAATGCAAACTCTGGCCACCTCAACTGGAATAATGCCTTTAGTCTCTGGTCGATTTGGTTATTTTGGGAAGCTTTTATGGAATATTAACTTTATTTGCTCTAATTCTACAGGAAGCCACATTGGAAGTGCAAGGAAATATAAATGATTAAAAAGCAGAAGTGAGGGGGGAAAAAGCAAGTGTTTTGCTCTTTTTAACTGTATTTTTTCCAAATAAGGGGGTCCCATATTGCTACTCTGTTTCTAGTAGGGCTACATTCCACCCAGAGGCCCTGGGGGCGGGTAACAGTTTGTTTTTGTTGTCTCTTGTTTTTCAAAATAGAGTGGAGGCTAACAAAGAGAAGTAACATTTTCAATCAGTGGCAATCTCGTAAACTTCGTCATGGAGCAGGAGGAGGAAAACAAGCTAGCTAACCCACCCAGGAATCAATCCCTAACCTGAACTCCAGACTCTGACCAATGAAATCAACCAACAAGCATTAAAAAAATAAAAAAGAAATAAATGTGATGTGTTATTTTACGTACATTAAGTGTTAGCCCTCCCAGGTTCACGTTATACATTATCTTCCCTGAACCAGGTCTTTACAAGAGACACCAGCCTTAAGTGACACAAAAGAGTTTTAAAATCCCAATTAGTTTGGTGTCCTTTGTTGATATTATTCTGTTTTTCTCTAACCAACAATAATGAATAACCCACAAATGCTAATGAATAACTAACTTCTTTTGTCTCCAAGGACAGCCAAGCCCAACAAAAAATGTCAGAGGGCCTGAGGTAAAATAAAAACCTTTATAATGAAAATCTTCCCAATTATACAGTCCTCAGGGTACTACACATGCAGAAATGTCTTAAATATTTAAATAGTCATGTCAAATGTGCTTAAAGTGGGGATCATAAAACTGATTTCCCAAATGCTTTGAAAAATGAGTTTCTACAAGTCTAATTACAGTGAGTTCTGTTGGACCAGGAAGCATGGAAATACTCTCCCGACTGCTACCTTAAGTGGGGCTCCATATTCACAAGCCCTAGCCAGGCCAGGGAGCTGCCCTACACACAGTGAGTGCCTCCCTCCCATGCTTCCTCCTGAGGTGCAGACAACAGAGGAAGGCTCACCTCTGCACATTAAAAACCGACATGGTGTAAGCAATGAACTTGAAAACTAACTTCTACTGCCTCTAAACTGTTAAGCTAGAACCCCTTCCGTTACCTAGGACAGAACAGAGAAGACACACTGATGCCTGTGACCCAGGCTCTCTCTAACCTGCAATGAACAAGAGCACAGTGATGTGTTTTAAAGACAGCTCTTTTTCCAATGCTTTCCCCAACTCTAACCGTGGGCAAGGTTTGGAAGTGATGGCATCCCAGAGGCAGTAAGGATACCCTTTCACACAGCTCTCCAAGCATGCCCCACTAAAAGAGACTGGCAATTTGGGTGAAAGTGAGTGATTTCAGGTCTAGGGCAGGGAAGTCCAAGCGAGGTAAAAACATCTTGTTACGTCTGAAAACAGGAAGTATTTAATGGGAACATGGTTAAAGGGCACAGGAACTGACTTCAAGTGGGTTCCTCTGGCCATATTTGGGTTCATTGGAGCATCAGAAAGAATTATGACAGTAATGAGTCACAGAGAACCATTTTTGAAAAAGAGTCCCTAAGTGAGTCTATGGTGATCCTAAAGAGATGAGGGGAAGCTCCTCTTGACAGCTGCTGTGGTCTGAATCCGAAATCTCCCCACAGCCTGTGTATTCACACATCTGCCCCAGCTAGGGGCATTCTTTGGAGTGGTCATAATAATCAGGACATAATTGCCAGGCTGACAGACACTGGGCACAAAAAGCAGAGAGGGGAGGTTATACACAGCTCTAAGCTCTGATCAGAACCTCTGCCTCGTGGTCTGGCTACTGTGCAAGGAGCCATACATTCCTACAGACATGACCAAGCTGCTTCTGCCATCAGGCCTCACTAGGATAGACAGAAGTCCCTTGAACTGTGACGAGACAAGTCCTTCCCCTCTTACGTCCGGCATCTATCAAGTATTTTGTCACTGTACTGCTGAAAGTAAGACACCAGCTAATAACCATACAAGGACTGACAAAGTCAGAAAGCATCATCACACTCAACGAAGAGAACCTGACTCAGATACCGACCAGAGGGTTAGCTCGGAGAGGCTCATGAATGTGACGTCATTGACTAACTCTGACGGGAAACGTGTCTGCAATGCAGTGATCTGATGACGATATGGTGTTCACCAGGTAAGTCCTCGGACAAAGAGCACCTGATGTTTCCTGGTGTAACGCTGTGGGCCACACACCAATCATCTATTCCATATTCTTCTTTTTAATGGGGGGGGGTGTGCACACACATACGGGAGGTGTGCACTTGTGCACGTAGGTGTGGAGTCCAGAGGTTAACACTGGTCATCTACTAATCCTTCTCCACCTTATTTCTGAGACAGGGACCCTCTTTCTGAACCTAGGGCTCACCGTTTCAGCCAAAGTGGCTGCAGTGAGCTCAGGGGATTCAAACCTGAGTCAGCTGGTGAAGAAATGGTCAGCCAGCCAGGCCTTGGTGGCGCACGCCTTTAATCCCAGCACTCGGGAGGCAGAGGCAGGCGGATCTCTGTGAGTTCGAGGCCAGTCTGGGCTACCAAGTGAGTTCCAGGAAAGGCGCAAAGCTACACAGAGAAACCCTGTCTCGAAAAACCAAAAAAAAAAAAAAAGAAAGAAAGAAATGGTCAGCCAAACAAGTGTGAGCAAAGAGACAGCTAACCTGAACCCAGCACAAGTGAAAAATGCATGGGTGGTGTAGGGAGAATTGGGGAGACTAAAACAAGGAACCTGAGATGCTGTGATAGCCATATATAATACACTCAAACTGGATTAGAGCTATCTAAATTGAAAACCAGTGAGAAAGGGCGCTTGGATTGTAAGCAGAGAGAGAAAATAATGTATGAATAAAATAAATTATGGAATGCACACTAAGATATAATTATCCGTAAGTGAGTCTGTTGTCTGAGTTAACTTCCTTGGTTATGATTAACATGTATTTGTGTAGATACATGAAGAATGCCAATTTTAAGATGAAATGTCACAGTGTCTGTCACTTATTTCCAAGTAGTTCAAAATATTTGAAAAAGATAACTGTGGCAAAATGCTGAGAAGTCAAACCTATTAATCTAGGTTTAGTGGCACATGTCTGTAAGCTCAGCACTTTGGTATGCTGAAGCAGGAGGATCACTAAGTTCAAGGCCTGTCTAGCCTACATACTGAGTTCCAAGCCATCCAAGGCTATACAGTGAAACCTTGTCTCAAAAAAATAGTAATAATTAACTAGTTGTTTAGTTATCATAGAACACAACACAAAATAATGTAAAGCCAAAAAAAAGGACCAAAACACTGAGACCAAACAGTGAGTTTTCTCATTAGGAAGCAGTTGATAAAAAGACTGGCTAACTGAAGTGGAGATGACTGGACAGGGCGCTCCCAGGAAGCTGTTTAAAAAGGTACAGAATCGAGGGAAATTATCCTTTTCTCTTTCTGTCATTTATCCTTCCTCCCCCCTCTTCTCAGAAGGCAGATTCTGGTCAGAGCTGGACTGAGGCGGCCACGGTGCAGCCAAGAGGAACACTGTACAGTCCGGGCCTGAGAGTGCAGAGCTGAGTAGCCAACACTGACCCCTAAGAGAAATGGCCTCATGACAAGCCCTGGGCACTCCAAGAGGCCAACCAAGTGTCTCTGTGTTTTTATCGTGCCCTCCGGCCCAAGAAACACCTAACAGCCACATTTATTAAGGAGTCGAGTGTCAACACTTAACAGCATGTGTGTACTAGCAACTTATTAGCTGCTTTAAAAAGTAATATTCATAAATTAAAAGAAAAATAGCGTATCTGTTTGATTCAATAGGCACCGTTTCAGGAGGGAAATATGCTCCCATGGGATACCCTACCACTTCCCAAACCTTAGGAAAAGGCAGATCCCACCAAGCTCGAGGCCTGTTCACATCTACATGTCACCTAAAATTGTAGTAAAATAGCCCATGGTAACTCATGCCTGTAATCTGAGCACTCAGAAGGCAGAGGCAGGGGTAATTGCCTCACATTTCAAGGCCAGTCTAGGCTACAAAGTGAGTGCACGGTCAGTCTTTGAGACTCTCTCAAAGAAAACCCCAAATGTTAAATAATTAAATTACTTTAAAAATTAAAAAACAAGCTACCCAGCAAACTCCGACACTTTCTTACCTCAAACCAGATCTCTGTACCGACTGAGTACTACCTTTTCCTTCCTGTTGCCCAAGCTCTTAGCAACCACCACTGTCTCTATAAACTTCACTATTCCAAGTCCTTATACAAGAGGACTCATAAAATGCATGTTTTTGAAGCTGATATACTGGATTCAGCACGGTTTACTCAAGGTTTATCTGTTATAGGATGTGCCAGAATTTCCTTTTCAAGTTGAGTATACATGTATCATCATATTATGTCTACACGCTCATCTTGTGATGGACACTTGCGCATCTACCTTCTGGCTATGGTGAGTAATGCTTTCAGGAACAGCAATAAAAAGTGCTTGCTTTGCCTGAGACTGTAGCTTCACAAACATCACCAAAAGGAATGTAATGAAATTTACTATGGAAAGTGTCCATCTCCACTAGCAAGAAATTTACCTGGTGAGCAAAGAATGCTGTGTATCTCTCTGATTCCTTCAAATTTTTAAGTGTCCTAGGACTCTTTAAGTTCACTGTGGTACCCCAGTAACCTTGAGGTACCATTTGGAACCCACACTATAGGATGCTGAAGCCACTGTTATCTGTGTTTCCAGGATAGTGGAATGTAATCCTTAATCAACAGAAATAACACTATCAAATCTACACTTCCCACCATTGTTCCTCTGTAACATCCTCAAGAACCTAAGTTCTCTGGATACAGTCCCGAGAGTTAGTGCAATCACTCTCAGACTCAGAAAAGGCTCTTCTTATTTCTGTGTAAATTATACACCATCCCAAAGCAACGAGGCCCTACTGTGGTTAATTTTGTGTGAACTGCCTGAACTGCAAGGTACTCAAATGTTCGGTGAGACATTATTCCTGGTGTTCATGTTGGGGTGTTTCTGGATGAGATTGACACATCAGCAGACTGGGGAAGGGCATTGCCCTCCTTGGTGATGAGAGACTATATTCAGTCTTCGGGAAGTCTAACCAGAGCAAAAGCTTCTTTCCCTACACGAGAGGCAGCCCTTTCCTACCTAGTTGCTCTTGAACTGGAACACTGATTTCTTCTTCTTGCCTTTGTACTCACACACGCGCGCGCGCTCTCTCATATACATATCAAGCTGTTTCTGGAAGCCTCAACTGGTATTCCCTGAGTTACATGCTGCCCCAGGGTCAAAGCAGCCTCACCCATCTACACTTCTTGGTGAGTCCCTCAAGACTTCATATGTTACATGTTTTACTCTCTTCCAGCATCAGCTCTTATAAAAACTCTACACCTCCAAGCCATGTGGAGCCAGGCAGAAATCTCATCCCTCTAGGCTTGGATTGTGTTTTTCTCCCTACCCAGAACAAATGCTAGAAAGCTCCCCCATGTGCACACATGCCATGCCAGCTCATGCATGAACACACTCATACACTCTCATACACACGACTGAGTACAGTTACGAGGCTAGCACCTCACTTTCCAAATGTGTGCCTAGATGTCCTACTGTCCTCCTTGATCCCCGTGTCATGAGGCCATGGAGCCCTCTCAGAAGTTGATAGGTGGGGCTCGAGAGACGGCTCAGTTGGTTAAATGCTAGCTGTGCAAGCGTGGGGACTTGAGTTTGGATTCCCCAGCACCCACATAAATGCCAGGAGTTAATGAAACATGTGTAACCCCAGAGCTGGGGCAGCGAAGATGGGATCCCTGAAGTATGCTGATCAACCTTTCCAGCAAAACCAGGGAGTTCCATACTCAGTGGTAAGAGACCCTGTCTTAAAAAAAGAAAATGGAGAATAACTGAGGAAGAGATCAGCACTGACATCTGGACTCCACTCCCGCCTGTACATACACACACGCATACTCATACACACAAAGATTGATGCACTACTCTGAGTATATCCCTCTCAGAGTCCTCACTGTGCTTTGTAGCTACCAGTATATTTGTCTAAATTCTCAAATACCCTGAAGGGAAGGCTACATTTTACATGCAAGTCTTCCAGAACAATGGCTTATATTCCCCACAATATAAGTTCAATAAGTATCTGTTGAATAAATGATCAGATGGAGTTTACACAATCCCAGACCATTGGTTGTTGGCTTGATTTATGAATTCTGACAAGATGTGCAAGGAACAATTCAACCACTTCTGGCCTCACCAAGACCACTGATGGTATCCAAGCTGCAAGGCTGAGAGGAATAACTTCAGATTGTCCCCAGCTTCTTGTCTGTGAGAACTCATGCTCCAAGCATGCTGACAGGAAGCCCGGCACTGTCTACTAGCTAAGAGCCAGCAAGCCTCAGGGGAAGAACTGGGAGGCAGTACTTGCTCGACATGCATTACAAGGTATGCTGGCCCTGATGACTCACTCAGTTAGGCTCCCTTAACCTAAGTTCCTGAAGCACGTTTTCAACCAGGATTATAATTATGGCTTCTATCAAAGTACCATTCCTGAACTCTTTCTTAGTTAGTGTCCCCAAAGAGTTTGTTCTTTTTGGACCTTCATCAGTTAAATCAAGTACAGGACATATCCCGAGCTGTTGCAAACAATCGCTGAGTCTATAATCAGAAAGCATTCCCACATGCAGCCTGATACATACACGATATGAGAAATGCAGGTTATTCATATTAACACCATTACCACTATCAGTCACGTGGACAAACCCAAGGGCCTATAAAAGCAAGCTGGGGCTCACTGGTCAAGATGAGTTGAGAGGTGTCGCTGGGGCAATGCCTCTAAAACCCAACAGAAGCGTTTGGTAGGAAGAAACAGCGCCTAACCCCAGGAGCGCAGTGGCCTAAGAGTTACAGACTAGTCTGGGAAGGACCCCCAGGGAAACCTGACCTGAACTTAAATACCAGTACCTCTAGGAGAGTAAACTACTCCAAACAGAAACTAGCCGGGCATTGGTGGCGCACGCCTTTAATCCCAGCACTCGGGAGGCAGAGCCAGGCAGATCTCTGTGAGTTCGAGGCCAGCCTGGGCTACCAAGTGAGCTCCAGGAGAGGCGCAAAGCTACACAGAGAAACCCTGTCTCGAAAAACCAAAAAAAAAAAAAAACAAACAGAAACTAGACTAAATGTAAATTAATTGGAAAAGCGATAATAAGAAAGTATAAGAGAAATATAAAAGCTACATGTATGCTTACTGTTGTAGGGTTTTTTGTTTTTTGTTGGTTTGGGTTTGTTTGTTTTTTTTTAATCTCTTCACTTATGCCAAAAACTCCATACACCAAAATACACAGACACCAAGACAAACAAGTCTTTGGCTACATGTCTGTCATAAATCATTATTCACCTTAATTAACAGGGTATGTGGCCATTCAGTAGCCTGTTAGTAACTCTACTGAGCAGTATAAGCACTTTGAATACAAACATTTAAATACTACATGATGAAGTACCTTAAGGAATATACAGAGGGCTACTGCACATAAAACGCTGTAGCTATGGAGGATTCAGGCTCTTTTTCTTCCTGGCCTAAACACACACACCATCTGCAACATACATTCATTAAGTCCACACCAATTGCTAGAGAAAGTGTCGTGGAAATACTTTGTTAGTCCTCACAACTACTCTTTAATTTGAAATATATGGTAACCCACCCAATCACTACTAGACTAAAACCACATGTTGTGTTTCAAATTAACCATGTTTTCTAGTCCCTCACAAATTTTAGATACATGTTTATTATTCTTGTTGGAGACAGGGCTCATTGGTGGAGCGGCTGCCTAGCATGGTACTGTAAGGCCATGGTTTCAATCCCCAGCGTTAAGGGGGAATGGATTATCCATTATTCCCCGTACTGATTTCACTCTTCAGTTTCTTATTTATATTTACTGACTCCTCGTTTTACTGGTTATTACAATGTCTCTCTTTTAACCATTTTCCTTCTAAGCACAGCTTTTCTTCTAGTACTTCTAACACCAGCAGTGGTTCTGGTTCAGTCTTGTCCTCCATGGTCTGTAGAATCCACTCCACCCTGTAAGCCGGGGCAGAGCCACATGTATGCAGAAGACAGACTTCGTCACCTTGCTCCTGTCCCCTTCATCACCTCCCTCACTACCTCCCTTTGGAGCTGACCTTTCTGCGTACCTTCTCCTCTGCTTCACGTGCCGAGGTGTCACACATTTGTATTTAGCACTTATACACACAGACACAAGTACACACCCAACCCCTTACCAAGCATGAGACTGTGAACTTTGACTTTGATGTTAAATTACATATATTTTCTATAGAACTCGCTGGCAGTGAACAGACATGAGGGAGATAAAACGTTCTCATTTTTAAAAGATTCCAAAATGACAATCCTACCTTTCTCGGGATTTGAAGAAAAGGGGTCTCCAAATTCTTGCTGTTTGGGCTTTACAGTAAGTGGTGATGCCATGCCACCAGTCTGAGTGGCCTGAAATTGAGGCTTCCCATTGGTGAGTAACTGTCTCCTGGGGCTCAGGGCAGGCAGATGGATGGGGCTCACGGCCATGTTGCTCTGAGGAGCCATCCCTGCTCCGGAGGACATCTTGAGATGGAGGCTGTTAGCAAGACTTCCAATGGTGGGGCTGGGTGTGCTGGCACAGGATGAGGGGCCCGGAGTGCCTGAGTGGGCTCTGAGGGGAGGAATATGTTGACCACTGAGCAACCCAGGCCCCTGTGGGGTTCTCGACGTCCGATGGAGACTCATGCCACATGACCTTCCATTCATTGTGAAAGCCCTAAGGCCAAGATGGTCAATATCCAATGGCACTACTGATTCTTTCAGGACAAGTCAAGTAATTTATCCATGGGATAGGTGATAAGTCTGTTTAAAACAAAAGCAAATACAGGCATTGGGAAAGGTAAAACTGAAAATAAGACACAGCAATTTTTCAACTTGTACAGCATTCACACCACCACCAGCAGCACCACCACCACCACCACCACAACAACAACAACAAAAACCCACACTTGGCAAACTAGCCCCTTATGCAGAACAAGATCATAAAACACACAGCTCCTTGGCAAGGACTCTCCACTTCTGCATTCATGGGAGGCATGTATTATGGGTCACTGCACTGTTCTGTTTGGCACTGTGCCCTTCTCAATATGGTACTCTCAGCAGCTACCACCAGTCTACTGAGGACGGCTTACAAAATGTAACTTACTCTACTCCCAGGGGATTGGTACATACACTGCACTTTCCCTACAGCGTGTCTCTGGAAAGCCAGAACACCAGCCTCTGGGAGCTGAGACACTCAACTTCTGAAGTTCCCAGTCAACAAATACAAAGCCAACATGATGCTCATTCTAAGAGAAGTATTTTCAGAGTGCCCAGATTTGCAGAAGATGAGAACTCTAGGCATGGGGCTATTAGTTTTCATAGATCCTTACATTTAAATACTTACAACAGCATCAAGCATCAGACCTTAGATTCATATTGATTCTGAATTATGGAACTAGAAATGGACTCAATGCCACAATACTCCACCTTCCATGTGAGGGTCTGAGAGAGGAGAGAGCTATAAACAACACCTCCTGAAAAACACAGAAGAGGAGCTCTTAAAGGTGGGTGCCAGTATGTTCACAGAAAGCCCTACTGTATTACGATATATACCATACTGTCAGGAAGCCTCCAATGGGACCAGAGAAAAATTACCAATGTGTCCACCAAATGCCATTCTCTACTTGTATGTGATGACATCAACACTCCCGAGGTCTAAAACTAGGGAAGGCTCTTCCCCTCACTAACAACTTACTCCCCAGGGTAGGTCCAAGGAGGTGGGCAAGTGACGCCATAGTGCCTCTACTGAAAATGTCTGCAACAGCCACAATGTGTCTTTTAGAGAGACAAGATAGTCATAGGAAGCAGCCACGGCTGAATAAACACAGGAAATGAAGACTGAGAACAAGTCAATAATATCCATATGTCCTCAATAGGATACGTCTTGGGATTTGTTTTTCCCTGTAGGATCCATTTGAGGTCTTGAACAAATATTTTCAACTCAACTCCAAAAGATGCAAAAGGAATGACTGCACCAATCATCACGGGAAGGCTACCAAGGAATGAAAACTGTTTCAAGGACATTGTTTCCTTTCACCATTTTAGGAAATAAAAAATACTTAAATGTTCACTGTGCTTTCCATAAAATTACCATGCATGCCTATGTTGAGGTGCTCTGAATGTAATTCAAATGTAAAATTCAGAATGTACTCTTGATTCCTCTTGCTTTGCCAAGAATTCCATCCTGTGATGACATTTAGCTTTGCCGATCCTAAGGGACAGACAACAACTCTCTCTGTCATATAGCTACCACTCCTACTCCCCTGCCACCACAGGTCCCATGGAAAGACGAGTCGAAGTTATCCAAACCTGCATGGCTGAAGTTCCTTTATGAAACAGTAAGACTAGAGCTTGCTACAAAGTGGCTGATCTTGAGCAAGAATCAGAATCATTATCCAGTCTCCACTCATTCATAAAATAGTGGTTTCTGAGCACTCTGAACTTTCCAAGGAAGCATTTATTCACTATCCATCAAAAGGGAAAAAAAATCAAATAAATATGCCATATTGGCAAATTTTTGAAAATGAAGAACGGTCCAAAACGACTGTAGTCAGTTAAACCATGTCCAAGTGGCGAGAGTCTGCAGATTTGTTGACTGTGATCATTTCCGTTTTTTTTTTTAAAGGAGCCATTTTTGCACCAGCATCATATATAAGTAGTTCTCATCAAAATCTGTATCAAAACCACATCACCAAGTATTCCACCATTAGGTCCACAAGAAAGAAATGAGAGGAACAAGAACTAGAATTAAGCATCATGTACTCATACTGACATTTTATACATGAATATTTATTCTGCTTTTTTTTATAAATTGCACTCCTGTTTGAAACAGGTTTTAAAAAGGTAACAAAATATACTTAAATTTTATAACTGAAAAAAATCAGAAAAATGAAGTGATTAATACAGAAAAAATAGGTGAATAGCATGTACATTAAGCAAAACCACCCATGAGATGGAAAAAAGAAAAAGAAAAGATTAGAAACTACATGAGGGAAAAAAGACGTAAGATGAAAAGAAAGAAACTGTATATGGAAATATGCCTAAAATTAAAGTTTTCACATGAATTATGTCAACAAATCTTTCAAGCATTTGACACTAGTACCTAGAAATCAATTTAGTTTTCTCACAGTGCAACATTTTATATACTTCTGAGCTAAGCCATTGATCAAATACCATTTCAAGCCCACTGGGTAATAAGGCAGGAGTGAAGAAGCACTTGGTTTTAGGAAAGACGTGTGTTCAAGCATCAGTGGGAAGTATTGGAGAAGCCAAGGAGCTGAGACCTAAGTCACCAGCTCCCTGGACTCAGTTCTCCATCCATAAACGCCTGGGGAAAACAAATGCATTCACCCGAGTCTCTTGATATTTGGGTTTTTCTAATACTCTAGGTAAGGAGTGCTATTTTTAAAACACTCATGTACTATAATAACAAATGGAGATGCAGCATCTATTTCTTTATCAATTAAAGCTAGAGAAATTGTGTAGACAGAGAAGGAAAAACAGTGGCACTCTCTACCAACCCAATTAAACAACGGTGGGAAAGCCGGCCCTCCCCAACACCATGCACAAAGACAGCACTAACCAACAACAGTGAAATACAGCACTAAATTATATTCTGCTAAGAAAAAAAAATCACAGCTAGCAGTATTCTAAACTTAACCAGGAAAACTCCACTGAAAGAACCTCTTTTTAACAAAGATGTATTTACTTGTATTTTATATGTCTTAGTGTTGTATTTGCACCACGTGCCTGATTGGCGCCTACAGACCCCAGAAGAGGATTTCAAGTCCACTGAAACTGGAGACACACACAGGTAGTGGTGAGCTGCCATGTGGGTGCTGGGAACTGAACCTGGGTCCTCTGCAAGAGCAGCCATTGCTTTTAACCAGTGAGCCATCTCCGGCCCCCTCTTTTTATTTAAAAACGCTCACAAGTTTCTCCTCTGTCTTATGCCCAAACCCTCTACTCAAGACTACCAAAAAAAAAAAAAAGGAAAGAAAAAGAAAAAGAAAAACAGACAAAGAATTTTTAAAGGAAAAAGCAAAGAGAATCCAGAAATACAAATTTCAGGTTTTTCCTATGTGACACTTTGCCATATTTAGATTTTTATACCCCACTGGGTCTCACAATGAAAATGTTCACTCTGCTAATGAGTTACTAAATCTTTCCTTTTGAGAACTTTCAACCTCTTAAAACACACTCCTATAATTCAGGTTAGAGAGGAAGTGACCTAACCCCTAAGGAAACCAAGGTAGAAAACCATTTAATAATGCCACTCCTTTTCTGGAAAAGCACTAACTTTGATCAAAACATAAAATCACGACTCAACCTTCTTCCCAGGGCTACAGGCACTTCTCCTTATGGATTAAGAGAGATTAAACAAATGAAAGCAATGTTAACTCATCCGTTTAAGAAAATTCCAGAAACAAGTTCCGCAGTGCCTATTTACAGCCAAAGGCCCTTTCTTAGTAAATACCATTAATAGACTCATCTAGAGTCATAATTCATCTGATGAGCCAGTTAATTATTAATTTTCATACATCATTTCATTTCCTTAGGCTACATTTAGCCTTTGTTACATTTTCCATTCCTTATGCTGAGAGCATTTCTTACCCTGTAACCAAAAAAAAAAAAAAAATCCTGTTAATGAAGCACAAATAATGGGCAGGAAGCAAACTGATCCTGAATATGATCATATTTATGTATATGCATATAAGTAAATGTGTGCACGATTTATGGTGTATGCGTACCTGTGTGTGTGTGCATGTGTGTATGCGTGTGCATGCATGTGTGGCAACTATGACATGTTATCCTTTCCATTTTCCCCGTTTGAGTTAATGATTGTATAGTTTCATTAAGCTCTGTCATTTCAACTTCATGGCATTCATCGTTTAACAGGCCCATGTTATTCTCCTGGGCTTCTCCTGTTACAGCTTTTTGTAGCCAGAAGAATATAGAAATGAAAAACCTACTGATGGATAATATAAGGTATTCTCATGCACGGCCACAGTGTGAAGCAGATTTTGCAATTTAATCAAGGACAGATAGAGCTGAATGTTCTTATATCCCAAGAGTTCATTTTAATAAGCAGAATGTACCTTGTTCTAACACAGGTGACTGACTCCTCAGTAAAGATTGTATAAACAAAAACCAATCATGTAAGTCATTTTATTGGCAACAATATAAACACAGCTATATTAGATGTCACCAATAAATCAGAGTGATTCTTGTCTGCAATTTCAACAAGAGGGAAGTGCAAACATGAGTCCATGAAGCTGGAGGATATGATGGAGGAAATATATCGAATGTGGACACTATCATTTCTCTAGACCCAAACTGGAAGGTCCTCTATTAGGATGAATGGGTCCACAGCAAAATAGAGTTGTCTGTATGGGTTTCTAACTGTATGCACTGAAACCAACAAAGCCACAAAAGGCTCACAAAAAGAAACTCATACTTGAGCTCTAGAGCAGAAACTCAAAGAAGCGTATAGATCTCTTCACACAAGTATTCTCAAGTCCTAATGAAGACTGTAAGCACATGACCACATTTACTGAACATCAGTGTGTTCCGATGTCTAACAACACACTCACTGGTAAGATGAAATCAGAGATTTCACTTTAGCACTAATTAATAAGACAAATGAGTGTCCCCAGCAGGCATTCCACCCAAGTCTTCCAAAGACCACTCAGAAGAGACACTATAACCTGCATTAGGGCCCCCCTTCAACAGAACCCACGACTTCGATGTATCTGTGGATCCAAACTCTAAGCTAATTCATGATCCACATATTGTAACTATTCTAAGTTTTGTATTTATGAATTGCCTCTAAAAGGAAGGTAATTTTTCTTAAGCATATGGACTAAGATAACTAACAGTGCATTTTAAATTTAAGACTTTAACTATGATGTTCACAATGTGAGCAGTGGGCATGGTCAAGGCCTAACTGAAGAGGAGACAGGAGCGGCCAACTAGTTCTGGAACCCGTCCTAGTCAGTCAGTCTGAAAGTCAGAAGCAACATTCTGAAGATCCAGGTAGTAGCTGTGATGACGAGGACAGTGATTACAGACCAGATGGCTGGTAGGCAATCAGCATCTTCCCAGAGACCGTGCTGGAGAAGGACAATGGAGCTAGGTGACAGCTCTCCCCCCAGAACGCACCTTCTACACCTGAGTGCATCTCCAGGACTCTCTCAGCCTCCTAATGTCCCTGGATTTAGCAATAATTACTGAGAAGGGTGTCATTATTTTGCCTCAGTCATTAACTCATCAGCGAGTACAGAAAGGTCTAGAAAGCCGAGGCCCTAGAAAGAATGGTCAGTCAATGCAAAAACAAAATCATCATCGTAAGAAATTAGCATGAACTTGAAACCAAAACCATTTCAGCACAAAGAGGGATGTTTGGACAGGCAGTCATGGACTGGCCATGCCTCAGCATGGCACAGGTGGGGATATGCTGAGTTCCTAGGCCTACAGTTACCCAAGTATTCGTTCTAAAGCAGTGTTTTGCAAACTGGGCAGCAGTCCCCTGACAGCCTATGGTATCAGTTACTCAACAGGGAAAGCCTCTTAAAATAAATAGAACAGACTGCAATCTATTTGCAGCTATCAGAGTACATCAAGAGTAATGGTCAAGAACTGTTCTATTTCATTTCTTTGCAGGTGTACCTATCTGTATGCACAGTGTGTTTTGGATAAGATAAACACTATGGTGGGTCATGATAAAATGAAATAAAACCTCATGTTAGAAAACAATTTGGAAGGCTGGGCAGCGGTGGCACACGCCTTTAATCTCAGCACTCGGAAGGCAGAGCCAGGCGGATCTCTGTGAGTTTGAGGCCAACCCGATCTACAGAGCAAACTCCAAGACAGGCACAAAAATTACACAGAGAAACCCTGTCTCAAAAAAACCGAGAGAGAGAGAGAGAGAGAGAGAGAGAGAGAGAGAGAGAGAGAGAGAGAAAGGAAGGAAGGAAGGAAGGAAGGAAGGAAGGAAGGAAGGAAGGAAGGAAGGAAGGAAGGAAGGAAGGAAGAAAAAGAAAACCATTTGGACTCTGCTGACCTCAAACACCTACAAACAGCAGCTGTGGGTACAGCCAGATTTTAAAAATCAAGGTAAAAGAAATACCAAAATAGTGTAAAATGAAGAAGCTTGACACTTTAGGTTTTTCTTTATTTTGTTTTGAGACAGGGTTTCTCCATATAGCCCTGGCTGTCCTAGAACTCCCTTTGTAGACCAGGATGGCCTTGAACTCACAGATCCTCCTGCCTCTGCCTCAGCTTTATTTTTTTTTTAAGGGCAAACAATGCAAAGCTACATTTCAGCCATTGCTATCTATCACCTCTCAGTAGAAAGCGATTGATCATTTGTGCTGATAAGTAGCAACTGAGCAACCAAGAGCATCAGCATCAAAATGACTGACAGCAGGGTCTGAAGAGACAGTGCAAAGGTTAAGAAGAGCACTGGCTGCTCTTCAGAGGACAGGGTTCAGTTCCCAGCACCCACAGGCCAGCTCACAACTGTCTGCAACTCAGTTTCAAGGGATGCATGTGGTGAATATGCATGCAAATAAACATCCTTACCTATAAATCAATAGGAATAATTCTTAGGGATTACTTGTAGATCTTCCTGGTTGCAGAGTGTAGACATCTATCCCAAGATTGAAGCCATGCCCAGACAGAAAAACCAAAATATGGAATAGTTATATATATACACACACACATATACACACACACACACACACACACAACTCAGTTTTTCAGGACTCTGTTTTTTTGAAATGTGTTCTTAATATGAGTTAACCATCAGATCCTGAGACGAAGAATCTGAAATGGAAAATATGAACTCATCCCCTATGACGTCACCCCTGAATTAATTACCTGCACTACTGGGACTGAGTCCCAAACGGCCATCATTTAAGACACAAAGCCCTCTTCTTTGAGAAACAGAAAAGTCATGAAAACTGACTGGAGAATGTTCTTTGTAAAGAAACCATGAAAATCCATCCTCACACAAAGAGGTACAGGGGACGTGGACTATGCCTAAATGGAAAGCGGCTCCTTGTCATTTGGCTTGTATAACCTGCCACTCAGTCCACAGGAACGGCTATTTTTAAGGCTAAAACCACCATTTTCTCAAAAGGGTAAGAAACAGCTACCTAGAGAAGATTCTAGAAGCAAAGCTGACCATTCAAACTAAAGTCAAGCTTGCTAAAGAATCTCTGTCACACATGGACTGAGTGATTTCTCTCCTTTGCCACAGTTACTGCTGAAAAGTAACCACGGTTAAGTATTTTTAGTCCTTGGTAGACAGAAGTTTTATACAAGTTAATTCTGTTCACTGACATCAGGGAAGAAGTATGAATGTCCACAACAATGACTAGGCCTTTACCCAACATGACAACGTATTTATTAAAAATTGTGTTTAAACCTTCATGAATGAGTCAGTCAAGTTACAGACAGGAGTGGAGCCTACTGGTCATGCTGGAAAGGTTGGGAAAACATTCATCTATTTCTTCACACACAAAAACAGCAGAAGTCCCACTCAGTCCTGGACTCTATCTGGCTTTCTGTGTACAGTATTCAACAAGCCTAGAAACGAAACTTGGAAGTTCTGGCTCAGAACTGTAAAAACCACTGATGTTCAGAAATACTGGCCACTTTATCAAGGAGCCTGGGACAAGGTCAGATCTTGTGCTCGAGCCTATCTGCTCATCTAAAGTTCCTTGAGGCTTGCTGCCCCTGAAGGAACGTGCAGCCTTTCATGTTCTCGGCCTAGAGATCACAGCAGACAAGAATGGCCCCACTACTTTCCTCATCTCAAGTGCGCGCTCAGCTAGGTGGTGTCCCTGAGATTTCAAGCCTTGCAGACAAATCCCGATTTTGTTCCCAAGACAGAAAATAGTTAGACTGTTGCTCTAGCACACTGCCTTGAAACCTACCTCCAGAGTTTCCCAGCTTCCTCTCTTTCTCCGTCTGTGTGTGGATGTGTGTATACATGTATGCAAGTTTGTATGTGTGCAGATCAACAAGGAAAGGTACAAGCACACACGCATGTGGGAAATAGATGACCACCTCAGGTGTCAACCCCAGGAATGCACTCTGCCTCCTTTGAAACAAGGTCTCATATTGACCCCGAGCTCCCCAACTAAGCTACACTTAACTGATCCCCAATGTCTCTGCCTCCCCAGTGCTGGCATTACAGGGGTGTACTACCATATTTACATTTTTACATAAGTTCTAGGATACTGGTCATGCTGAAAATGTTGGAAAAACATTCATCTCATGGTCCTCATACTTGCAAGGCACGAGTTTTGCCAACTGAACCACCTACAAGCCAGCTTCTACCCACTCTCCAAGCCCACTGTATGTATGCCCTTCACACTCCTGTGTTATAGTCTCCATGGCTCTTATCTGTCAAATGGCGATACTCATACTATTGTGCGCTGTTTATGGCATTACAGAGCAGCAAATGAGAAAATGCATGTCACATTCTTAGTACAGTGCCAAGGACATAAAGAACCCAACAAATGTTAACTATTTTCTTCCACATACATTTTTCATTTCACATTCCTACCATTCTTCAGTGCTCTGTGGCTATCTGCCTATGTTTCATTTCCCTGTCTAAAGTCTCCTTTCATTGAGTTTTGCGGTTGTGTCTACTTTATATGTGAACTCCCCCCAGCCCTTGTATTTAGAGATGGTCATATAACATATTTACATATCTATCCTTTTCACACATGACTTAGCATACACATATTTCAATACTAACTTACATATATACATATTTACTACATTTATGTTATTCATATTACACAGAAAATAAGTGCCCTCATCATTTATCTGAATAAATGAAAGTGACATGTGACAATGCAATAATGAGTCCCATGCTCTATGACCTGAAGATCCAGTTTAATTACAGCTGTATGCTTTCTAGCCTGTTGTTCATTCCCATCTCTCTTCAGTTCTCTAAGTAGGAAAAAGTAACATAGAAACTCTGTCCCATCCTCTGGGAAGACACAATATTCTTGCCTGAATCTTGACATTCTGGTAGACAATTCTCACAGTCAATTCAGTACTAGAGCTAAGTTATGTTTGCTGTGGAGTGCTGGCCCTCATACCAGGGCTACCAATGCATTCTCTTAGCATTTTTCCTGCTCTCCCAGAATCACAGCAGGCATGTTACAAAAGTAGGTACCAGACTGCCGACTGGTACAGGTATGATCCATTTCACTTGTATCTCTCCTTAATTCTGTCACCTTAAGTAATGCTCAAACAACTACTTTCTCTACGCCAAACTGTTCCCATCTCCTTTAAAGGGAAACCCAGATTATCTGACCTACTATAAAGTTGAGTGCAGATCAAACAAAGGTAGAACTATTCCAATTCTGTAAGACACTTGTTCAGGCAAACTCACACAAGTGTTAGAAGTGAGGGTAATGTTACCTTAAAGCAGTAGTTCTCGACCTTCCTAATGCTGGGACCCTTTAATACAGTTCCTCATGTCATGGTGATCCCTGAACATAAAATTATTTCGTTGCTCCTTCATAACTGTAATTTTGCTACTGTTATGAACTGTAATGCAAATGTCTGATAAGCAACCCACAAATTAAGAACCACTGCCTTAAAGGGAGGCAGTCCCTGGAGGGCCCTGTGAGAGATGCTCCTGGGATGCCAGTTTGTTGGGTGTGTCCTGTTTACGAAGCTAACAGGTGTGATCTTCCACATGGACATTTTGTTCGGCCTCAATAAAAATGTTGGCTTTTGTGTCAACTCTGCCTAAAGTAAGTGGGTAATTAGGAAACCTGAAACTTGGGCAACTTTTATAAAAATTCAGCTCATCTCAATGTCATATTAAAGACTCCATTTTGTCTCTTTCTCCTGGAATAAGAATGTCATCGTATTTTAATTGCAAAGACTACCTACGTGCCTTTTTTTCCTTCAGTCCTGACTGAGTTTATAAACTAGCCAAACATAAAAGGGTTAATCCTGTATTGACTCCTTATTTATAATATAACTTCCTCTATAGAAAAATAATTGCAGAAACACAGGAAATGACTTCTCCAAGGGTAAGAGTGTGCTCTGGTCCTTCTTCCTGGATCTGCTCCTTCAAAATAACTCCTACAGTTGGGGAGAACTAAACACTAACATCCCAACTCCAATGGTCAGCAACCTTGACCTGAGAGGACAATGTAGACAGACTATCCTCAGAATATTCCTAGTAGGAACAAGGTAACGTGAACACTGACCTGTCTTCTGAAACTGTGGAAGGGCCATCCCAGCCACATAAGTAAAGGCAGGGCTTTTACAAACTATCACTTCCATGTACTTAACTCTCCCCATTCTTTTTCGGCCAGGTAAAAATTCCACACTAGGTAGAGTCTGGAGTGCATCCCAGAAAGAGAGTTACTTCCCATTTAGAATAAGAACCACCTTCTCCCAAGCAAACCAACCAACTTCAGTTATCCAACGTCTGCTAATCTGAGTGGGAACTCTGGTAGAACCAATGAATTGTAGAAAAGCCACTCTGCCCAGAGTGACCTCAAGAGAAGCGAGGAGAGAGGGCATCATCCCAGAGCACACAGAATTAACTAACTCAAATCTCAAGAAGGGCTGAGTCCTCCTGGCGTGGAAGAAAAGAAACCAATAAGGTACCAGTAAGAATGAGAATATTCTCGATGAAAACTGTGGTAAATTCTAGTAAAGTCACTAAATGTAAGCAGTTCTCACTGGAGAAGAAAGGGGTGGGCATACACTCTCACACAGCTCTCTCTTCAGGTCAACGTTTCCAGGCACAACTTTCATTGTTTTTCTGCAAACTTTTGCAGGTTCACCTGCTTTATGTAGCCTCAGTGCAAACAAGAGAAGAGGGGAAGTAAGATTTAAACTAACGCAAGTCCATTTTTACAATTTTAAGAGTTCCTCATGTAGTCTACAAAGTGAAGTCCAGTGGGCAAGGAGACATTTGGGGACCGGGCCTGGCTACCACCCAAGGCAGAAAGCATGACTCATCAGAGCTTCAGAGCGGACAGAAGACACTTCGCATTTGTCTTGAGTTCACCTTCAGGCCAAGAACGGCTCTCAACTGAGAAACTCTAGTATTTTTCCTGGATGCTTAAGTTTGGCAGGGGTTCTTGGGCAAAACCCCTGGAGTCTCAGGGTCTTGATTTTTCCCCAGCCCCCCACCCCCACCCCAGGACTTTAAACAGTTCCCACTGGGGACTCCAGGTCCCATAACCCAAAAGGAACTG